>CAUYQV010151225.1:0-21965 GCA_963574575.1 Galagoides demidoff | reverse complement strand
GGGACCACAGGCGCCCGCCACAATGCCCGGCCATTTTTTGGTTGCAGCCATCATTGTTGTTTGGTGGGCCCGGGCTGGGGATTCGAACCCGCCACCTTAGGTGTACGTGGCTGGCACCTTAGCCGATTGAGCCACAGGCGCTGAGCCCAGTGTGCTGTTTTCATATACATTTTGAAATACTCTCATCAAACTGGTTAACATAACCTTTATGTCATTCTCTTAGTCATTAAGTTAAGACATTCATATTCTGCTTTTAGAAAGATTCACTTTGATTTTGCTTCTTGTATTTATGTTTTTTAATATATCTGGAAGGGTTCATTTTTATATAAGTGGTAATAGGTGCTGTCTGTTTTAGCTTTCTTTTCAGATTAATAACGAATTTGCCAATACATTTTACAAACAATCCATTCCTTTTCCTTTGAATTAAACTCCCATCCTTCCCTGTCATATATCGACTTCTCATATACAAACGTATCTAATTCTGGGTTTTTCACTGTGTTCCACTGATTTATCTGTTACTTGATCAAAACTACATCAGCTGACCATTCTTTAAAACATGCATGCAATTTCGAAAAGTAACACAGAGAGAGCCTAGCCAGGATTCTATACAGAATTGCATATTAAATTTTGAGACCACCAAATATATCATATTTTTCCTTTTGTTCAGGATTTGTTTTATGTATTTTAATAAACATTTATGGTTTTTTTCATGTGCCTTCTAACTTTCTTTATAAATGTATATTCATAAGTATTTTATAGCTTTTGACACAACCATAAAAGGAATATTGTGAGAATAAAGATAATGTATTGATTTTTGTTCTTTTATCTTAACTAAAACCATCTCTAGACGATTGAAAGAATGCAGTGATGTTCAGTACAGTTGGGATGTAGGATGCTTGTGACTTTGATAATACTTTAGGGGACTGGTGTCTGGAAATTCTCTTAATGGACACTTAGGACCATTAAGAAAGAAAGAGGTTACTCTTCTGAGTTGCTCACAATCGGGTGGTGACATGGAATGTACCCACTCATGGCCGTGCTGGCTGTGCAGGAGACCCAGAGTCACTCCAGTAGGGGAGTGGAGGCCCTGGCTGCTGCCATTACTGTCCAGGTGGGGTGACCTCTAGACAAGCTGCCTTTGCCTTTCTTTCTCATGGCTGTTTTAGATCCAAGTGGCCCCTCTTAACTTTCCTGAAGGCTGGTTTAGGCCTGACAGATTCACATAATTGAAAATTGCATCCATTCCTGAGAGCATTAGTTTGCTAGAGCTGCCATGACAAAATACTACAGAGTGTGCGGCTTAAATGACAGAAATGTATTTTCTCCCACTTCTTGAGGCTGCAAGTCCAAGATCAAGGTGCCGGCGGGGTTGTGTCTCCTGAGGCTTCTCTTGGCTATCAAGTTTCTGTCTTCCAGCTGTGTCCTCACATGTCCTTTCCTCTGTGCACACATGTGGTGTCTCTTTATGTGTCCAGATTTCTTCTTTAAGGACACTAATCAGATTGGATTAGGGTCGACCCAGATGGCCTCTGGGTGGACCATTTTAACTTGATTGCTTTAAAGACCCTGTCCACACACAGTCACGTTCTGTGGTAGGAGAGGTTAGAGCCTCAACAGACAGATTTTGAGGGGACACACATGTCAGGCTGTACCACTGAGCCCAGCTAGGAGGGCGTAAGTGGAAGGCGTGAGGTTTTAGGCTTTCTCTTCTGCGCTTTCATTTTACAAGCCTGGTGTCAGGAAAATTATAGATTTTATTTCCAGTCAATTATAGATCATGCCGTGGTAGCTAATTCACGGAGGGTAGACATACGAACTTCACCTCAGACCTGTTGTTTGCCGTGGACGCAGCTCCAGTTAGACATGTGGAGACTGTGGGCTCAGGTGTTGGCTGGTGGTGACAGAGGTCCTCTTTGGCTTCAGATCCCAGGCCCCGACACTTTCAACTTCCCCATTATACCCACCAAGTGGTGTCTGCTGGGCTGACTGACACCCCTATGGGATGGAGTGTCTACAGCACCTGGGAGGATTATTCATTTCTTTGAATTGACTTTTAAAGTCACAGATGAGAACAAAAGGTTAGTCCCCTGCTGGAGTGCTGGGTGTAGACAAGCGCAGGGATGAGACTGGCGGCTATGCCCTGGAGTGGGCTGAGGGCTGCCAACTCAGCAGCATCAGCTTCACCTGTCTTCTCCACCGCCAGTCACTGAAGAAGACACAGGGGAGCCGTGAGGATGGAGCCTTTGGGAGAACAGAAATTCTTTGGGGGAATGAGAGTCACAGCTCCAGGGACTTGTCTCTTAGCTGCTTCCCCTGTGTGTTGGGGTGTGTGAACCACCTCCTGCCACCAGGGCCGAGATGAGAATGTGGCTCTTTCCTGTTCAGCAAGGAGGGACAGGAAGTCTAGGAGTGGGGTGGGGAGCACCCAGGGGAGCTGTGGGGGCCACCTGGAGAGGGGTGGGGAGGGTAGCAGCAGCCCTGCTGTTTGGCCTGGTAGGGGTGAGATCCCCCATGGACAAGGAGACACCCCCAGTTAAGCTATCATGATGGTACCAATGCCATCTCTGCAGCCCCCACCTTGGACAAGGGAATCAAGAATCAAGAGGCTGATGGGGGGCTCGTAGGAGAGGATAGAGCCCCTCCCACTCACCCCAGACCTTGTGAATCTCCAGTCTCCACACTGAGAGGGAGGGAAAGAGTTTAGCACCAAATACAAGGTTAAAGTTGCAGAGTGAATAGGACCACACTTAAGAACAGAAACAAAGTTGTGTTATTAAATAAAGCTGGGTCAAAAATTATGATATTAAATGGAATGATGTTATAAAGAGCAGCCTATACCCAGTGGAAAAGGGATCTTGACAGAACAGTTCTAATACTAATGAATAAAAATTTTGCTTGTAATATGTGTTGTAATAGTTGAAGTGGTCATAAAAAAATACACAGACTAAATAGCTTAAATGATAGAAATTGATCTTCCTCAGTTTGTTATCAAATCAAAATTTGGGTGTGTTGGCCCAGTGAACCCAGAAAAAGCCACACATTGACAACGAGATTAATAGCAAGAGAAGGTGAGGTGTTCATTGTGGGGCGCCGGGCAGGGAGCACAGGCAGCGTGTGTCTGACACCCAAGCTCCCTGACGGCCCCCTAAAACAGCCCCGAGAAAGGCAAAGGCAGCTTCTCCAGGGGTCACCTTGCCCAAACAGTAAGTAAGACAGGAGTGAGAGGGTCTCCAGTGTGAGTTAAGGTCTGGGGAATTTCTGGAACGTCCTTACCTATTTTCCTGGTTTTTAGTGTGTCTGAGGCCAGCGTGACAGTGGTGAGCATTTTTCAGCAAGTGGAAGCCCTGGCTCCTAAAAACCACCTCAAGGACATATGTCCAGATGTCGCCTTTAGTTTCTATAGGGAAACAAGCATCTCTGATTTACTTGGGTGGCTACTGTTTAAGGTGCTAATATCTTTTTGCTTAGCTGTTTATTTATTAACTTCTCTAATTGCCTTTGCAGGGCTAAGTGCCTGTAATCTGAAAGGGACTAAAATTTTTCTCTAGTTTTATGTTCATGGGGGAGTGGGAGCCTGGCAGATTCTTAAGAGGGGTCCTCACTGTGTCTCAGATTATGGCTGCTGGAAATCCAAGATCAGGGAACCAACTTCGTTAGGTTTCGGTGAGGGCTCTCCTCCTCTTTTCTTCCCGAGTCCTCACATAGTTGAGAGAGGAGAAAGTTCTCTCTTCCTCATTTGATAAGACTACCACTATAGGATTAGGACCTTGGCCATGAGGACCTTTTTAGAACTTAATTACCCACTAAAAGTCCCATCTCCATTGTATCTGTACAGTTGCATTGGCGGCTAGAGCTTATTTTTTTGGGTGGAATGGTGGGAAGACACAATTCAGTCCATAGCAGTATACTAATGAGTCGCGAGGCCTTCACTCAACTGGCTACATTTGGCATTAACTGAGCAATGGTCAGATTGTGAAAACTACTGGGGATTATTCTATTATAGTGTAGGATTCAAAAGGACCAACAGTTTGTAAGACAAGAGAAAATAGGCTGCAGTGATCGACGGCAGCTGATAGCATTCGCATTTTGAGGCAGGCTTCATGTTCTATTCATATAGGGAAGCTAAAGTAGTGCCCCCCTCTCTCTCTTATAAACACACACACACACACACACACACACTCCTGAAAGGTCCATAGTGGTCACCTATCCCAGGGATAACAGATACCTGGCATGAGAGACATTATTCCCCTATTTCTTCTCCCCTGGCAGACATAAGTAAATGATAATGGCACTGTTTTATGCTAAGACCATTTATTCTCTGATGCAGAAAAGGAACAGCCCACTGTCATCAGGGAGGGCTTTCTGGAGGAGGTGAGCCTTCGGTAGATTCTTAAAGATGGGCAGAGTTTAGGGAAGTGGCCCCTAAACTTTGGTGGGCTAAGGAGGCTGTAGAGAACCTATCAATCCTTGCTGGTCTGATTGGTACTGGGGCAGCACTGGAGTCTTCGGTGACCTGATCTCTGGTGAATAGGGCTATTGGAGCAGGGAGAGATGAGCATGAGCAAAGGAGGGTGACCACTAGAAGGTTACGAAGGGAAGCAAGAAGCAAAACTGTAAGTTGTGATTACTGGGTGGACTAGAGAAGAGGCCAAGGTACAGATGAACTGGGAACTGGTGTTTGTCAAATCTGAAGGTCATTACTATACACTGAGAAGGCCTGGGCACAGCTACAAGGCCTGTAGCTTCCAGCCATGCTTCTGGGTAGCAGATTTTGGCAAAACGAGGAGCGTGCATTCACAAATCCTAACTGATGAGTCAGCCACTCCTCCAGCTTCTCAAAAATGCCATTTTAATAAGGGGCAGTCAAATAATCAAGGGTACTTTGGTAATGGCTTAATGTCAGTGTTAGTCTATTTGCTGTTGCTATAATCCAATACCTGAGACTGTGTGATTTATATAGAAAAGAAATATATTTCTTTATTTCTTGTGGTTCTGGGGGCTGGGAAGTTTAAGGTCAAGGGCCTGCATCTGGTGGGTCTTCTTTCTGGTGGGTTCTCTGTGCACAGCATCATGTGGTGAGGGGGCTCAGGAGACACAGTCAAATGGCTTTTATGATAGAACCACTCTTTGTGATACATAACCCAATCCCCCCACAATCCATTAATCTATTAATCCATGAATGGATTAATCATGACCCCATAACCTCCCAAAGTTCCCACCTCTCAGCTCTGCTGCCTGGGAGACTAAGTTTTCAACATGTGAATTATGGGGCAATACACTGAAACCACAGCAATATCCAACTCATTGTCACACCTGGGTCGATTATATTATATGTTAAAAATAATCCTAGTCCTTCTGACTGTTTTATTATCATTTAATAAAAACAATGCAAGTAATAGTATGTACCACTCAAGGCATAGTGCTAGTGCTTTGTAAACTTGATTTTTAATCCTTTTACCAGCCCGAAGGAGACACTAAAATTGTATCCACATCCAACCATTGCACAAAAGAGAAATCTAGACCCCAGTGAGCCTCTGTGACTTGTACCTGAGAGTGGTTAGAGTTGGAATTCAAATATCCATTCCGGTTTAATTCAATCTCCCCCCATCCTCCCAGATTTGGAAGATTGCCTGGAAGTCCACTTTGGCTTGTAAATTTATGCACCGTGTTTAAACAGTCGAGTTTGGATGTTGGTGGTGATCTGTTTATAATACCCTCCACTTCCCTGGGAACCCTCAGAATTATTTTGGAAAATTGTTAGGGGGCCAGATATGGGATTCCATCTAAGTCAATGGAATATAACAGCAGTAGGAATCTGGCATTAATATTTAAATGCAGAGTGGGGAAAACCCCGAGATGGTTCAGTTATCTAAGGGATGACTAAAGAGGTGACCTAGAGAGTCTGGGCTCTAGAAACAGAATAATCTAAGCTCTTGGCCCTGGCTCACCCCCTAGTGATACAGTGACTTTGGAAGAGTACCACAACCTCAATGAAACTCAGCTCAACTGCCATGTAGGACTAAGGATCCCTGATTCTTAAGAATCTTGTGAAGAGAAATGCCTTTCATGTCTGTTCATGAAAGTCTGAAATAAATATGGGCCTCCTGTTTTCAGTGGGGCTGCTGGTAGACCTGAGGGGAATTCTTGGTTTCTACTTAGGAAAGGAGGAAAAAAAAAGAGTAAGAGAGAGATGCTTCTGTTTCAGGCATCTCCAGGGAAGAAGGACTTACAGTCTTCTGTCTCTTGGCTTCCCCTCTGGGCTGCTGCTCCAGACACCTGCTGAACCAGAGCAAATAAGCTCAAAATGGGAATGACAAGGCCATTCTGTAGCAGAAGACCCCAAAGGAAAAGGGTGACCAATACTTCCCACCACATTTCCCCCTCCAATCCCTTTCCAGCCCACAACAGCATCCAAGAACAATAACAATTAGATAAAAGTTAAAAACAAGGGAGAGCCAGCACAAGGTTACTGGGATTGGAAAAGATATGAGCAATTTCTCTTTTACGCGCTACTGGGTCTTCATGGTGAGCTCTACTTTGCACTATGGGATGTGTGTGTGGTTTCTTGTGCCTGTGTATCTCTTATTTCGTACTTCTAATCCTCATTGGATGTCTGTGAGTGCACTAAGTAGTGTCTGCCCTTAGGGATCTCAGTCTCCTCCAGGAGATGCATATCTAAGCAGATAGCCACTCAGCATAATTGAGCCAGGACAGAGGAAATGCAGACAGCCTGGGTGCTGGTCAAGGAAGGCTTCCTAGAAGAGGTTCTCTCTTTTTTATAGCCTGAGAAAACAAGTAAGAACAGGTAGAGGCAAGGGGGTGAGGGGCTGGAGGAGGAGAAGAAAGATATATGGATCTACTGAGCAATTAGTGGGAGTTAGTCCAACAGAAGCCAAGCTGGAGAAGTAGAGTAAGGGTGAGGGACGAAGGTGAGGCTGGAGAGATATTCAGGATCCAGAACATGCAGAGTTTGGAATTTCTCCCCAAACCTGTCCTGGAACCATTGATGGATTTAGGCCGGGAGTGAGATGGTCACATTGGCTTTTAGAAAGAGATCCTTGGCAATGGTGGAAAGAGAAGCTGGTGAGGCTGAGACCAGTTCAGAGGTTTTATTTTTTGATTTTTTAAATTTAAATTTTAATTAAAACTATAACTGTATACATTTTGGTGGTACGGTATAATGATTTGATATACAATGCGGAATGTTTAAACTGACTAATATAACCATCACCTCACTTCAGTTAGGAGGTATTAATAGAAAGAAATCTGGACCCCAAAATGACAAGGCTGGAGGGCACAGGTTGTGATCTTGAAGAGAATCTGGAGGCCAGACTCCAGAGAGATTAGCATTGGCTGGACTTGGTACCTTGTGGGACGTGAGTGAGATGGTGGAGTTATGGACACTGGCATGACAGTTGGATAGATTTTTGGGCATTCCCAGAGACAGGTATTGGGAACAAGTGGCTCAGAAGAGCCATCAAGGTTGGAGGTGTGCAGTTGTGCAATGTCAGCTCTCAGGATGTGTGAAGGGAGAGTGCATAAAGTAAGAAAAGAGGTTGATAGGTGATACTTACAGCAGGAAACTTGGGGTTGAACAAAGGAAGAGGGATGGAGACCCAGAGAGAGAGGTTAGCATGAGGTAGAGTGTCATGTCCCATCCATCAAGGGAGGAGGAGTTTGGAGAAGGATGTATGGTCATCACTACCAGCAAATTCTAAGAAGACAAGGATGAAGAAACATCTATTAGATTTAGCAATAAGTAGCCACTGGTAACTTGATAAGAATGGTTTCAGTGATGTGAAGGGGACAGCTCGCAGTAAATTTCAGAGTAAATAGAAAGTTGAGACCTAGAAACAATGAGCCAAGAAAACTCTTCCAAAATTCTGGCTTAGAAAGGAAAGACACAGGCTAATGCAGTTGGGAAATGAGGCTGCAAGATGGAAAGCACTGAGGGAAACTCAGAAATCAAGGAGGATAAGCCACAAAGAGGGAAAAGGGGAAAACCCAAAAGAGAAAGAAGCAATTGGTTGAAGGAGGCGAATGTTGGAATCTCTGTGGTGGGTTATCCAGTGGGGGTGGGGCTTGGAAGTTTTTCTGTGCAGCTCAGAAACATTGCAACAGAAACGTGCATCCCTTGCAGCACACTGAGAATGACTTGCCAGGTCAGCTAGGGATTGGGAGTCTTCATCAAACTTTGCAGGGGAGGCTGGACAGAAGATCCAGTGCACAGGCTAGAGTGACAGGCATGGTAGAGGGAGGTCAGCTATGGTTGGGGCAGATGCAGAGATTGGTCTGAATGTTGGGTAACTTTAATCACCAGGTGACATGCTCTAAACATCATTGTTAGGGCTTGTGAGCACCTTGTCCATGACCCCCAGCCAGGTGCTGAGAGTATGGGTAGTGTACATCAGTGATCCCACCCAGGAGGATGCTGGGAAGAGCTAGGCAGGAAGACTGGAGGTCAGTGCAGGGTTCTAGTCTAAGAATTGGAACTCAAGTGCTAAGTGTCAACGCTGAAGCAGATTCCAGATGCATAGATAGGGCAGGGGAAGGGGATGTGCTGTAAGGGTATGGAAAGCCTCTTCCAGGCAAAGGGGATGCCAGGGGCCAGCAGTAAAATGGTAATAGCTGAAAACTGCAAGAAACCAGAACAATGAACAGCAGAGGAGAAGGATGGAGAGGGGGCAAGGAGTGGTTCTAACACCTGCTGTGTGTGCCAAAGGGAGACCCCCAACATGAACCAAACAGATGCTCAGGCTCAGGGAAGGTTATGAAGTCCTGGACAAGGAAGGACACACAGGTCCTGGGAGCCAAATGGACCTGGATTTGAATCCTAGCTCCACTCATTCCCTAGCTATGTGTCCTTGGGAAAGTCTTAACTTCTCTGAGCTCAGTCTTCTTATCTGTAAAATGAGTGAGCAAACCTCTATTTCCAGGGTCGTTGTGAGAAATAAAGGAGAAGATGCTTTGAAAGACCCACTCATGGTGAATGGCCTATGGGGGTTCTTCATATATGATAGTTCTCCCTTCCTTCTGAGAGGTGGGATTTGTGCTAAGGACCAACAACACAGCTTCTGTTTGTACTAGTTCATAGGGACTAAAACAAGAGTTTTTCTTAAATCATCTGAGAGTATCAAGTACTGGAGTAAATAAAGATGACCACACAAAGTGTCTGAAACTCTTCCCATTGAAAGTTGGGAGTCTGTGCACCTCCCCTTATATGGGGTGGGGGCTCCATGACTGATGGAACAATGGAATTTATATGTGGAAGTGATGTTGTGCCAATTTCCAGGCCCAGGTCTTAAGAGAATGGCAGTTTTCATTCCGTGTTCTTGGCATGCTTGGATTACTTTGAGCTGCCATGCTAGGAGGAAGCCCAAGTAGCCTATGGAGAGGCCCATGTAGGATAGAACCAAGCCCCTCAGGTGAAGACCCTAGCTGAGTGACCAGACAACAGTCAGCACTGTTCTTGAGAATTGGAACTCAAGTGCTAAGTGTGAACTCTGAAGCAAATGCCAGATGCATAGAATGGGCCGGGGAAGGGGCTGTGTTTGTAAGGGTATAGAAAGCCTCTTCTAGGAAAGCTGGATGGCAGGGGCCAGCAGTGAAACGGTAATAGCTACCTTCACTGCAGGAAACCAGAACAATGAGCAGAGGAGAAGGAAGGGGCAAGGAGTGGCCCACTGAGTGAGTGCACCAACTTGGAACTGGGTCCTCCAGCCTGAAGGGAGCTGCCCCACCTTACACTACCTAGAGCTGGGCTATGCCACGCCCTCTGAGCCCTGTCCATAGTGAACATCTGTGAGCAAAACAAATAATTGTTGCTTAAGCCTTTGTGTCTTAGGATAGTTTGTTATGGAGAAAAAGTTAGCTGGAACAAGTGCACTTTTTGGCATCAACATTGTGCTAGACACCAGGGAGACCACTGAAGGAGTAAATGTAACCATGATGGAAATCAGCCAGGGATGCTGTTTATCTGTCCAGTGAAGCTCATCCTCCATCTTAGTCAACTGGCCCAGTTATTGCTCCTCCACTCATAGGCCAAATCTGTTGCTTTTAGCTTTGTTGGCAGGTTGGTGCATTAGGGAAGAGCTTTGAGCCTCTCTCAGTCTCTGGCAGGGCCCATGGGTTCACTTCAGATCAGAGGAGAGACAGATGGGGGTCCAGACAGCGGGAGCTGCTTGCACTTGTCTCAGGAGGAGGGAAGCCTTGTTTGTGAGTCTCTTCCCTGGAACCAGGTGGAAATCATGCTGTCCTTATAATTAGAGGCATACAGAACACCCTTGGGCTTCGGCGTCCCTGTAAAGTGCTCCACAAGCACAGAGGAGCTGTTTGCAATGACAGAACAGATGGGACTTCAGAGACTGGAGATACTCACCTGAGGGGTCCTATTACCCTGAAGAACGAGCCCATCAGCAATGCAGTGCCACTTCCCACCTCCCAAATTAGCTGGAAACATAAAAGACAATTGAGTGTTACTGTTAGCAGTGGGTTCTTGTGGGGGTGGTTTCGGTGCTATGTCACTGGCATCCTCTCCTACGGCCTGTCTCGAGGAGCCCTAGCTGATGAGACACGCGGAACATTATTAACGCCACTTTGCTGAAAATGCTGCACACTCAGACTAATGCCTTATGGCATTCGCTGCTTTCCTGGGGGCTCCAAAGATGGAGAGGAAGTCTGGAAATAGCAACTTGGAGCTGGTCGCCAAGGCAACAGAACCCCCATCAGGACACACCGTCAGGTGCCACACTTGGCACTGGGAAGGGATGGGATAAAAAGAAACTGCAAATGCAGACCCTACCCTCCACGAGCCTACATTCTTCTTGGGAAGACAAGGGTTTGGTCTGTGAGTCTCTCAGGGCAACATTTCTCTACCTAAAGATCAGGAGCACACGAGGGCAGCAAGATATTAACTAGAGTTAATCAAAAGGAGTCGTGTAGATGAGGACAAATAATTTCACAAAGCACGCCGAGCAAAACAAAGTTAACTGGAGCTGGGCTTCTCGGAGTTTTTAATGAGCTTCAGCACACACTGTGATGTTCAAAAGGGAGAGGTTTTGGCTACACGTCCCAAAATTATTGGACCGTGGAAACGCTCGCTCTCAGAGCGTTTTAGGGGATTAGTAAACCACCGAATGGCTTTGGGGACCCTGAATTACAACATAATTCAAAGCAGGGTTAATCAAGTTCTTAGAATGGGTGGAATGGCTTGGGAAAATTCAGAATTCAGCCACAGGATTCAGAGCAGGGAGAGTTGGTGTTGGCTGGGAAAATGGGGAGACTTTGTAGAAGAGAGAGCTGAACTGAGTCTTGCAGATTCTGAGTGAGTGGCGAGAGCACAGTGTAGACTCCTGGTGGGTGTGGATGGTTCTTCCTGAACCCAGAGAGGGAAGGCCCTCAGTGGCTGTGATAGCATGACACTTAGGGCTGAACAAGTTACATTTGGCTCATTTGGTTCTACCAAGAATTGGAGGGGACAAAACATTTGATGTGCTATTCCCACTCTTCGAATGACCTCCTGTTTGCACAGACTAATGCCTTTGATAGAATATTCAGTTACCACCTCCTCCCAGAAGTCCTCCTTGATACCTTGGAGTAAATGAACTCCACTATGGTCTGCTCTCTCTTTTTTTGTATCCAGCACCTAGACTCTGCAATTGCCAACATCATCCCTTCATCAATCCTAGATTACTTTTTCTTTTTTGCCATTGTTTTCATTGTGATAAAATATATGTAACATAAAATTTACCCTGCTAACCATTTTAAGTGTACAATTCAGTGGCATTTAATATATTCACAACAGGATGTCATTATCATCACTATCTAGTTTCAAAACTTTTCAT
The DNA here is from genome assembly GCA_963574575.1 of Galagoides demidoff. Classification (NCBI taxonomy): domain Eukaryota; kingdom Metazoa; phylum Chordata; class Mammalia; order Primates; family Galagidae; genus Galagoides; species Galagoides demidoff. Next base: position 10,122 of record CAUYQV010151225.1, on the reverse strand, counting down.
TACCCGCAAGAGAATCTCTGTACCTGCTAAGAAATAATTTCCCATAATCTCTTCTCACAGCCCCAGGTAATTTCTAATCTACTTTCTGTCTCTGTGAATTTTATTTTTGTAGACATCTCATGTAAGTGGAATCATATAATATTTGTCCTTCTGTGGCTGGCATATTTTGTTTGGCATAATGTTTTCAAGTTTCTTCCATCTGTGTTGTGGCTTGTGTGAGAATTTCATCCCTTTTTATAGCTGAATCATATTCCATTGCATAGATATGCCCCTTTTTGTTTATCCTTTCTTCTGTTGGTGGCACTTGGGTGTTTCCACCTTTTGGCTCTTGTGCAGAAAGCTGCAGTGGACATCAGTGTACAAGTACCTGACGGTGCTGGGTCAAAACCTATTTGCTTGTATGCTAGGTCTCCCTTCTGGAATGCCATCTTTTCAGTTAATGAATATTTTCTGAGCATCTATTATGTATGTGCCGCTCTGCCAGGCATTGTGGGTTGAGGGACATACAACCTAGAATCCCTGTCCTTTGAGAACATGCTTAAAATTGTCCTACCTACCTGATGTGCTGACATAGATGTGCATGATATGATAGGATGCTAGCTAGAATGCAATCAGAGCTGTAACCAGGATAAAACACACTGTGAGAACTGGGGGGATAGCCCCAGGTTGGGGAGACTCATCACAATTGTTCTTGAAATGCTGCAGTATTTTATAGCTCAGAGCTTCATATGTTCATCCTAACCAAAGAAATTGTGTTAGGATTTTTAAAAATGGGTCTCAAATATTATTTTGTAACTGGAGATGTCTATTATCTCCCTTGATTCAGTGATTCCTCAACCATTTGGGCAACAGGGACCAGTTTCATGGAAGACAATTTTTCCACGGATGCAGGGCGGGTGGTTTGGGGATGATTTAAGTGTGTTACATCTCCACCTCAGGCCATCAGGGGTTAGATTTTCATAAGGAGCATGCAACCTGGATCCCTCGCATGCAGTTTACAGTAAGGTTCCTATGAGAATCTAATGCTGCTGCTGATCTGTCAGGGGGCGGAGCTCAGGTGGCGATGCGAGTGATGGGGAGAGGCTGTAAATACAGATGAAGCTCCACTTGCTTGCCCACTGCTCATTTCCTGCTGTGTGGGCCAGTTCCTAACAGGCCATGGACCAGTACCAGTCTGCAGCCTGGGGATTGGGGACTACAACATTGATAGTCCAGGGCTGTCTCTGTCTATCTTTCATCTGTCTGTCTGTCTCTCTCTCATACACACACTCTGCTCCTCTGAATCCACAAAGAAGTTCCAGATAGGGAAGATTATTGGACTTTAAAAAAGTTGTTTAATAATCTTCTCTTTAGAGGCCTGGGCTTAGCTCTGTTCTGCCTATAGCACTCAAAGGGGTGGTATGTTCTCTCTAGGTCCTCCTAGCTCAGGCATTTATTTATAAGGAGCTGTCGTAGACCGCCCTGGAGATGTGGCTATTCCATCCTCTGTCTGAGAGTCAGCAGTGATGTATTGAGCAATCATCACATCATTGCTAATTCATTGTGAATTAGCACCTTCATTCTCAAAACTGGGTTGAGTCTCAGTTCTTCTACTAATTTGCTCTTGAGCAGGCTACCTTTCTCAGCCTCAGTTTCCTCTTCTGTTCAATGGGAATAACAACATGCCGACCTTGTGTGACATGCTTAGCGCAGTGCCCTCATTAACCCTTGAGGATATTCATTGCTGTGATTACTGTTAGTCATGATCTACACAATGGCCACATGCTAGATACTAAGTGCAGAATAACATGGGGAAGAGACAAGTTTGTAATGCACAGGGGAGTGGCTCCCCACAGTCCCGACTGCATAGATTCCAAATGGAGCAGGTACCAGCTGTGCACCCAGATTAACTGAAGGAACATGCTTCAAGAGGCTAAGGTGGTGTCCAAATGTGGAGTAATATTTCTGCCATTTTAATTATCACCTCACCACCCCACCCTCATTGTGAGGACGGCTGGTGCAGCTCCATGGAACATGCTTGGGAGCATTATGCAGTACAAGGGCAGCATTTCACGAGCATTACTGAGTCCCACCCGGTGGGTAACCCCAGACAGACAAATCACAAAATGGCTGGTGTCACCAACAACATGGGTTTATAGACAGGGCTGATGGGGGCTAAGAGGCTGTGGTCGTCCAAGTTGGCCCCTGTGAGCCAGCAGGCAGCAAGGCCCTGCAGGCGTGTCCCAGGAGCTGGCCTCAGGCTTGTTCCTCTAAATGTTTCCAGACCTAACTGCCCCTGGAACTCATGCTACTGTGTTTGCACCTTCGTTCCCTACAAGTGTGAAGTGAGTTTGCAGAGACCCTGGCCTGGAGAAGCATGTTCCCCCTTGTGCTGCCCCTTCACTTGCTCCTGTTTCCCAAGCCCATTCACATGGTTTTCTTTGATTATGGAGGAGCTGTGCTGGTCAGAGGAACCTGGGGTGCAGCTGCCATGATCAGGGCTAGTTGGGGTTCAGGGGAGGCTGGCCTGATTTGTCCCCTGCTCACCACTCCACCCTTGACTTTCATGGAATCTGCTTTTGCTGCTAACACTCTGGCTTCACTGAACTGCCGTCAGCAGCTCCTCAAACTGTGGCACTATTTCATGCCTCGGTGTTTTTACTTCCTGGGCCCCTCTGCCCAAACACTGCTGTCCCCATGACTGTTTCACAAGCACCCACTCAGCTTAAGAGATACATTTCTTCCGTCAGTAGGTGGGGTCGAATGCAGCCCCTGCTGGCCCTCCTGTGTCCTTAGCAGACTCTGTCTAGATAACACGGCATCTGTAATGCCTTATTGCTCTGATCTGCTACAGGTCTGTGTCCTTGACCCACTTCTCCTTCCAGATTGAGGTCCCAAATGTCAGAGACCTTGCCTCATACGTCCTGTGTTCCTTGTTCTTAGTTCTGTGCCTGGGATGTAGGCACTTACCAAATGGCCACTTAGTAAATGGCTCAGCAGTATACGCTGTCTTATATTTGCGAATCCTCTTCTAGCCCATTATTATGTCTATTTCCTTGGTGAAGGAGAATGTGGGATGATATCCTGAGAGAGTCGTTAGACATTGAGAAGAAACACTCCATGGGAATGCATTGCTGTTTTTCAGACTTGCCCAGAGCTGGCTTTGCTACAGGATAGATGGGCTTAGGTTTCCTGTGCCAGGTGGAGGACTTGCTTCCCAAGGAGGGGGGCTCCCCCTGCCACATTGGAGAGTCCTCCTAACATGTTCATCTGCCTGATGGGTCTTTGCCTGTTGAAATTCTGCCCATGTCCTCAGTGCGGTTCTGCCTGGCATTTGGAATCCACATGATAAACAACAGTTGGCAACAGATTAGTACGCCGACTGGCCAACTATGGAATGCTCATGGAAGGAAGGTTTGGCTTGGGTTTGAGCCAATCGGGGGAAGGTGGGCAAGTCAGGTGCTGTTTTGCCTCCAACTTGGCTCTGAGGTGAGGAGACGAGCACAGGCAAGAACTGAGTCCAGATGAGACATAATTGTTGTTTTGGTTCAAAATCAGACTCAACTCTTGTTCCCCGAGTGCCAGTGAGATGGCTCCTGGATGGGAGGTGCTGTCACACATTCTAGCTGGTTGAACTCTTCCAAGAAACCCATGAAATAGAGGCCTAGTTCCCATTTTACAACAGAAGAAACAAGATTTGAGATATGAAGTAATAGGACTGAAATCCGAATTAGATATTTTCACTCAAATTCCAGTACCGTTTCTAACAGTGTATTTTGTGTACTTTTTTCCTGTTCTTTTTCCCCCCTAAATATCTGGCAGATATTAGTGACTTCTGGTCTGGGAAAATCTCTTGTTCCAGTTGCCAGCATTGTCCTTCTTGTGTGTCTGAGCGGCCTGGGTCTTAGCAGCCTGTTGGTAAACACATATCCACAGGAATACTAACTGTGCCGCCTTGTCCTCCCAACCCACGAGATACCAAGTCCACAACCTCTAACTCACCCCGATTTCCTCTCTTTTGAAGCCTCTGTTTAGGGACATGTCCATGTGTCTCCTGCCATCTGCTCCTTCCCTATCGTGGTCTGCTGTGCACAGGTGATCTGGAAGAGCCACCTCCACCCGTGTCGGGGTCATTCCCATGAGAGTCTACTCCCACTGGGTTCTGTGCTTTTCCTTTCTGCCCTGCTGGGTCCAGCGGGTTGTCCCTGGGGCCCCCTCAGATCTGTGGGGTGCCAAAACTGTTCTGAGCTGTCATGGCACAGTAGGGTCCCTCCTGATGGTGTGCTGGAGCTGGTTCTTGCTAGTTTGCGAGAGTCAATTGTGTGCACCTCTTCTCAACTCTAAGGTCAATGACATCGTGTTGGGAGCTTGAAATTGGCTGTGGAGGAATGGTGGGAGTCTGTACACCATGGAAAGGGGAAACCTCTCCATCCATATCAAGAATCCCTCTCTGCCAGCCTGCTGTTAAACATCTACCCATCACTGACTCCTTTCTGTTGGACACAGTGAGCCTTCAAGCAGTGCTGGGCTGCCTGGAGTCATGTGTGGGCTTCCATTAACCTTCAGCCATGGCATGAGGTTTACATCCTTAGAGTCTGCTGAGATGGGCCACATGATAGCACTTCTTCTGTCTCTTCTCTCTTTCTCCCTCAGGCTTTACCCTCCAAAACAACTTGTACCAATAAGCCCCTTTATCCTCCTTCAGTCAAAATGTCCCCTGCCCAGAATAAAAGAAAGAAAAACCACAGCAAACAGAGTAGTGGTGCTGATGGATATTTAAATAGATACATGAGGGAGGGGAGACACACTTATAATCTATCTCAGGACCAGTCTTGACATCTAGTTAGATGTGCTCATTTTTTAATTTGGTTTCTTAAAACAAATAAACAAAAAACCCAAGGAACTTTAAATGGGGTATAAGTTCCTGCGTCCCAATCTGGATGCCTGGGCTCAGTTCTGACTCCTTCACTGACTGGTGTATTGGTCAAGGGTGGAACAATTGACCCACTGGGTGTTCTTGGGTGTATTCCTCAAAGTGGGCCAACTGACCCATTGTGTGCCCTTGAATTTATTGGTTAAAGATGGACCACTGATGTGCTGTGTGTTCTTGGGTGTATTAGACCCCCTGTGCGTTCTTGGGTGAATTAGACCCACTGTGTGCCCTTGGGTATATTAGATCTACTGTGTATTCTGGGGTGTCTTAGATCCACTGTGTGCTCTTAGGTATCTTCGAACACTGTATGTTCTTAGGTGCGCTACTCAAGGTGGGCCAACTGACCCACTGTGTGCTCTTGGGGTATGTTGTGCAAAGGTGGTCCAGACAACTCCTTGTGTGTGCAGGGGAGGGCTTTCTGGTCCACAGTGCCCTTGGATGCATTAGTCAGAATAGTTTAATTGCTAAAGCAACCCCCAGACTTAGGTGGCTTCACTCACATGTTCATTTCTCACTCACATATCTGACCATTCAGGTGGAGAGAGTTGAGTGAAGTCTGGGTGTGGCAAAATTTGACAAGCTGGTTGGCCAGTGATAATCATTCCTTTCTTTAATCCTCCAGTGATCTGAATTTGGTTGTGTGGTCACACTTTGAGGTAGCAGTGTGACGAAGGAAGAAGAGATTTGTGAGCACTCACACCACTGCTGTGTCAGGAAAGCCCTGTCCTTCCCGGATACCAGATTATATAGCTGAAACACAGAACTTTGATCTGTGAGATCTGTGAGGCTTCTTGCCGTAAGAGTCCACGAGTCTCTTGTTTTATTATTGCCAAGCTAAATGAGTGGAGTTTTCAAAGCTGAATGAGTTTGCTTCTCATCCTTGGCTTGGTTCCCCCATGTCATTTGGTGTGGAGGAGAGCCCACCCTTCACCCCATGAGTCTGTTGAAAATGCTAATCAAAGTATTAATGCTCTCTCCAAACAATGTCCAGACCCGTCTCTCTCCTTCTAAGTCTTCTGAGAGGTCAAATTTGAACTCATTTCATCAAGGCCAAATGTCAATCATAAGAAGAAATCTATATGAAATTTTAATTGCAAGATGTTCGGTGCAAATTTAATGAGTGAAATAAGAGATCTGAGAATTCCCGCATTCTCGGCTCATGCATAATGTTGACTTAAATTGGCTCTCCGGAGGTGGAGGGAATTGCATTTTTAGAATTTACACACTGAGAGAGCAAATGGAGTGGACCCTGAAGGTTAAGGTCATAAATCAGAATCATTTAACTGGCTTTGAGTGATTGCTGTAGCCTGTAATGGCAAGGAGAGCTGGCTGCAGCCACAAGTGATTACTCTGCCTCCGATTATTGAAATGCTGCTCAATATTCATAAATCAGTGGTCATTAATCCCCCAAATAGTACCTGTCGGCTTTCTAAATAAATTTCCAACCTGCTAATGGAGATTGAAAGAGGCTGATAGGCACTAGCTCAGAATTGAAACCAATAAGGATGTCACTCTGACAGACGCGGAAACACGTCCTTTTGGAACGTGAAGTCACTTTGGGGTAAAGATGTCCCAGCAGAAACGGCTCTTTGCAAAAGAGGGATGTTGCAGTTTCTTCCAACCCTTGTCATTTCGGTAGACGGTAGCCTTGATGTTTATGTCTCAATCCCTGAAATTTTGCTTGGGCCCAAATCGAATGAGTTAAAAACTCCAATTCAATTGCTTGCTCATCTCTGTTTACCCACAGTAATTGGAAAATAAGTGCACAGCGCAGCGAAAGGCCGTGGCATTTATTGGACAGCATGGGAGCAAGATGGGGGGAGGAAATTGTAATTGGAGTGTCAGTCACTGGGGTAACAAATTTGGGAAGAAATCAAGAAATGAAAATGAGCGTGAACTCGGAGGGACATCAAACTGAAAAGCGATTTCATTACTGCAGACACTTCAAGTCCATGTTCATTTTCTCTTTGCCTTGTTTCTGGGCTGGATCCATAAATTATGTATAATGGTGACCAGACTTCTGGGTAAGGGCATCATGTTGACTTGGATAATAGGCAGCACTCTGTAACTATTGCATTTGAAATCTGGCAGAAAATGAGATTTGTGTGTGGGTGTGCGGGAGACAAGCTGTATAGATTCGTCTTCTGCCTGGTTTCACCTTGAAAAAATGGAGCCAGAGAAGGGAGGCTGAAAATAAATCCTGTTTTCCAGTCTAATTGCTCAAAATAATGGCACAGACTCTTTTAAGCCCAAATTTATTAGTCAAAGAGCATAGAAACAAGCGTTTTAGCTGCAAAGCCACCTTCTTCCTCAAAACTAGGGGACAGAGAAGAAAGGGGACTTGCCCTAGGTTGACAGATCTGGAATCCAGTGAGGTTGTCACGATAAAGAGAGACATTCAAAAGCCGTCTTCCCCAGCCAGTGTCAATAGAAACACCTCGTGCACAAAAGTAACCTGGCGAGAGGTACATTAAAAAATCAAAGAATGTTAAAAATGTCCATTCTCTCTTTTGAGATTGATGTCATTCATTCTTACTGCAAATTCTTACTTTTACTAATGGATTCCAAAGAAACAAGTTGATACATAAAGAGGTTCATGAAAGCTTTATTTATGGTGCACTGTGAGCCCAACATGGGGGGATATTTACGTAAGCGATGGATCACCTGCCCGTGGGCTACCGAGGAGGCATTTGAAGCAGTGCTTTGGAGAACTGAGCCAACCCAGGGGAAATGTTTACGGGAAGTGAAAAAAGTAGGCTGCAAATATGCACAATCAGGGTGCTCACACCTACCTACAAGATGCATGGCTAGACAACTGGAAGCAAGTTTAGCAGACATTCTATCCTCTGGAAAATTAGCTTTTAATGTTCTGGCTGATGCCAGTGTTCTGCTGGGAAAAGATATTTCCAACCTGGTTTACATTATTCAATCACAAGGAAAGATCATGTATGAAGTGAAAAATTTTTGTTGAACATCCATATAAAATCTATTTCCCAAAATATTTTATATTACGAAACAATTTTAGCAACAGGATGGCGTATATTAAAAAAGGAAAATAGAAAGAGAGACAATCACTCATTATCTTGACATCCTAAAAAATGTAGTAAAGATAAGGCTTATAAAACAAAACAAAAAAATACTACCAAAGATGAGTGATTGTTAAAGACCGATCTGGCCAAATGAGTTTTCTCTAATGGAAACCACCCTCAATATCACCTGCTAAAGCAGTGGTTCTCAACCTTCCTAGTGCTGCGACCCTTTAATAAAAGTTCCTCATGTTGTGGTGACCCCCAACCATAAAATTATTTCCGTTGCTACTAAGTTGCTGTTCTTTGCTACCCCTCATGTTGTTTGTTGCTACCCCCAACCATAAAATTATTTTCGTTGCTATTAACCTGGAATTTGCTAATGCTATTAGGAATGAAAATAATTTTATGGTTGGGGGGTCACCAGAACATGAGGAATTGTATTAAAGGGTCGTGGCATTAGGAAGGTTGAGAACCACTGCGCTAAAGTGATTATTCCAAATATGCGTCTTGGGCTCTTTATCCCTAACAGGAAAGAGTCTGGAGTTGTTAGTGGCCATATAGAATGTTCCCTTGTCACTTCCAACTATCATGCATCCTTTGTTCCCTAACTCTGATCCTGCCTCACTGAAGCTCTTTTTTTGTTTGTTTTTGGAGACAGAGTCTCACTTTCTCACCCTCAGGAGACTGTCCTGGCATCACAGCTCACAGCAACCTCAAATTTTTGGGCTCAAGTGATCCTCCTGTCTCAGCCTCCTGAATAGCTGGGACTATGGGCACCCACCACAATGCCTGGCTATATTTTTAGAGATGGGGTTTCGCTCTTGCTCAGGCTGGTCTTGAACTCCTGAGCTCTAGCAATCTGCTCACCTCAGCCTCTCAGAGTGCTAGGATTACAGTCATGAGTCACCGGGCTGGCCTGAAGCTCTTTCTCTTAAATGTGCTTGCTCCTTTTCCTTTGTTCATGATGCTTCAGCAATGGGGAATGTCCTACCTTGATCCTGGCCTCCTGACAAACTCCTCTTTTCTCATCAAAACCCAGCTCAAATAGCCCCTCCTCTGTGCCTTAGCTTACCTGCCTGTAGGCACAGTGAGTACTTTTCTCTTTGCACTCCTGAAGCCCTCTTGTTTAGTGGTCTATGTAGTACTTACCCATCTTGCATTGCATTCATCTTCCTCATTTGTCTCCTCCACTCAGCTATGGGCTTACGGTCTTAGAAACCATGCATGCCTCTTCCCCATTTCCCACCAAAAAGGTTAATTTTTGTGTCTTTATGTACATTTTTCTGACCTGTCCAAACAGTACTCTTTTGGAGTATGTTTTGTGAATATTCTGATTGTAGAAGCACTGTGTGTCTATTGGGGAAAATTGGGGAAATACAGACATGTCAGGAATGAAATGAAGATCAGCTATAATTCTATTACCCAGAAATAATCACAGCCACTGCTGGCCTATGGGGTCTTTCAAGTCTGTTTCTGAGCACCTGAATATGTACCCATGGAGACAGTTCTAAAAACCAAATTCATGCGGTGCCTGCATTGACATTCTGCTTCATTGCATCATGTCACACACACGGGCACAGACAGTCCATAACAGGACAGTACGTACACTGATGGAATCGATCTTTGATTATTAGACATTTAGCTATTTTAGGCAAATTCCAATCTTTTATATTTCCTGCTTTCTCCCCATCCTTCCTTATTTCCTTCAACAAAAATGGGTCCCCAGGTGCCATGTTGCGTCCCTTCCCAACTTCCATGCACATCTCTGACTATTTGCATAGGGTAAATACCCAGATGGGCTTTTAAAAAGTTTTCTGAGACCTATTACCAAATTCCCCTGATGAGTATACTGATATTGCAGCTGTTGCTTTTCTGTTTTGTTTTGTTTTACTTTCTTAAAGAGCTATGCACACTTTTGATTTGAAGAGCCCGTAAGGAGTCTTATTTTATTAAGATGTCAACTGGAGGCTCGGCGCCAGCCACGTACACCTAAGGTGGCGGGTTCGAATCCCCAGCCCGGGCCCGCCAAACAACAATGAGGGCTGCAACCAAAAAATGGCCAGGCGTTGTGGCGGGCACCTGTGGTCCCAGCTACTTGGGAGGTGGAGGCAGGAGACTTGCTTGAGCCCAGGAGTTGGAGGTTGCTATGAGCTGTGATGCCATGGCACTCTACCCAGGGGG
>CAUYQV010151224.1:0-14591 GCA_963574575.1 Galagoides demidoff | reverse complement strand
CAGGAAGAATGTAAAATTTTTATTATCCCTAATTTTGTATTTTTATATTCTCTAAGATGTTGGGAAAATATTGGTACCTTTAATTATGTGCTTCCAAAAATGTTTTTATTCAACCCTTCTTTCTCCACCAAAAGGCTTTTTACTCTGTTAATTTCAAGATAAAAAACTTTTACTCTCTATGAGAACTCTACGAATGTTTGTAAAATGAAAGGAAGCTTGAATACTGATTTTACAAATGAATAATATAAAGGTTGATACTGTGTCATGTTATTGTAAAGCATCAAAAATAAATTACGTTCATTATAGAATATTGGGAAAGTCTACCTAAGAATAAATGAGAAAAGTAAAATGTCTTGTGAGCTATTCATGTAGAAATAGCCGTTGTAAACAATTACCTTTTTTAAAAATTAAAGTTTCTGGGTATAGATACTTATAACCAGGTTTTAAAGTCAACAAGGGGGAAAATAGCTTTACATAGAAAAAAATTATAAACTTTTAACACGTTTAACATATAAAAGTAAATCAAATTCAGATGATACAAATAGATTTGAGCTGGAGGCCAGAAGCATCATTTCTAAATGCTGCTTTTAAAGAAGCTACCAAACCAGTAGGCTTTAAAATATAGAAACTGAAAAGTTTTGGATCCTGCCACTTTTTTCATAGAAACTTTAAGTAAAAGAGGAGAATGGGTAGTTGACAAAATGAAGGGGGAAAACTTCAAACCATCAACTGAAATAAAATATAATGCTGTAAATGTGGCTAGAGAAGCCCTGTCAGATGCTTTTGGTTTGCACCCTGATGAAGATTTTGACAGCACTGCACAAGGAAATGATCTTGATGTGCTACCATTTCATTCTTTGCTGAATGTAGCCAATTTAAACTGCTAGGATTTCTTGACATTCCTAGGCTGGCATATCTGAGTCAGCATCTTGTTGCTGCAGCAGCTTAATTAAATTTGCCAGTTTGTGCCACAAGGACAGACATGTTCTCATATTCAGAGAGACAGCTGTGAAGCAGTATTGTTAAGAGTTGCAGACACAATACTGTTAGGTTTGAATAGCTCTCAAGACATTTTCTAGTGAGAAATCAATTTGCTGTAATACATTTCTCCCAAGATCAGCAGTTAATATTCATTTTGTTAACCTAAAATATGCTTATTTTTATGCAGTAATCGGAGAAACTTTAGTGGATAAGTGTGTCTTCTTTCACCTGTATTATTTTCAGAGCAAACCTAAGCATCCTAATTTTAATTTCCCAAATTCTTTTTCCATTCACTAATCAGCTTTCTTCATTAGTTTTTTATCCGCTACTTTGCTCTAAGAGAGTGGCCTTGAATTTTTTGCTTTATTTAGGGGAGAGTTGTCTAAATCTTTCTCTAATATACTGTTGCCATCTTTTGAAATTTTTACCATATTTATTCTACTAAGTTGACTTAAAAGAAATCAGTGGTAGTTTTAGATGAACTTAACTCACTCTTTGTCCAGTGACCAATCTAAATTAGTAATTCTCAGCCTTATCAGGCTGAAACACTTCTACTTTTTTTTTTTTGAGACACAATCTTACTTTGTCACCTCAGTAGAGTGCTGTGACGTTACAGCTCACAGCAACAGCAAACTCTTGGGCTTAAGCAATTCTCTTGCCTCAGCCTCCCAAGTAGCTGGAATTACAGATGCTCGCCACAACACCCAGCTTTTTTTTTAGAGACAGGGTCTCTCTGTGGCTCAGGCTGGTCTCCAACCCGCCTCCGTCTCCCAGAGTGCTAGGATTACAGGCATGATCCACTGTGCCTGGCCTGTAAGAAATATTTAAAAGACATCTCCTAATCTAATTTTAGTAGATTGAATTTGATAATAATTCAATTTATTGATTTAGTAGAAATGAAATTGATAATAATTACTACAGAAATAACTTTTAAAAAGAGTATAAAATCCTACATATGTAAATATGAAACTAAAAGAAAATTTCTATCTTAATATGTAAATATAGACACCACTATATCAGACGATATAATGAAGTAATTAGATAAACCTGTTAAAATGAATAAAGTTGTATTTAAGAGAAGTAAGATAAACTATGCCATAAAAGAGTCATAAGAAAAATAAAAAGGACGGCTCGGAGCCTGTGGCTCAATCAGCTAGGGCGCCAGCCACGTACACCTAAGGTGGCGGGTTCGAATCCCCAGCCTGGGCCCGCCAAACGACGACGGCTGCAACCAACAAAAAATGGCCAGACATTGTGTCGGGCACCTGTAGTCCCAGCTACTTGGGAGGCAGAGGCAGGAGACTTGCTTGAGGAGTTGGAGGTTGCTATGAGCTGTGATGCCATGGCACTCTACCCAGGGGTAGAGCTTGAGGCTCTGTCTCAAAAAAAAAAAACAAGAAAAAAAAAGGAGTAAGATGTACTATTAGGATAAATAATAACAGACTAGACTTAGGTGCATGTCAGAGAAAGCCTGCCAAGTTGTATAGGGCAGTACTATACATCACAGGCATCTAGTATCCCTCACCTCTAAATACCTTTCATCCCCCCTCTCTTTTGTGACAATCCAGATGCACCTACAGGCTTCCAGAATGCCCTGAGGAAATTAACACTATCATGATCGAGAATCACTGCTCTGGACATTTCTTCCTCCTTCTCTTTCTCCCTCTTAATCCCCGATCATGATGTCCTTAGGATTCTTCCCAGTCACCTATTTGGTATGTTCAGTTTGGAAACCTAAGATCTCCATAGTCACGTTGTATTGCTGTACATCATTTTCTTTCTTCTCCATTCACTTGTCTCATGCTTTTGATCATAAGGTCCTGGAGGGCAGAGATCATACTGTGCTTAATGTTGTATCTCCAGTAGTTTGTATAGAGGCTAGCACATAGTCATCACCCAATAAATATTAGTGAGTGTTGGGGTGACGAATGAATCAGGAGATATCATCTTCTTCATTATTTCTCTTCATCTGTGGATCGTTGGTGTGTAACTTGGAGCCAAGTCATAAAAACAGTTACTGTAGTGGTGCCATGATAGTAACCTTCATATGAAAAGAACAGTTTCCTTGCAGAGGCCAAGGAAATGTAGTTTTTGGTTGACTTCTACATTCTCTTCTTAAAAATATAGATTGCAATAACGGAATAGCAAGAATAGAGACAGATAAAAGAGTAGTGACAGATTATGAACAAGATAAGATGTTTATATTCATATACTGTAATTGGGATGGTAAAGTGACTTTTTAAATTCAGAGGTAGCATTTGTCAAGCTAGATAACAGGCTGTCTAAGAGAAAAGAAGATGGAAATGTGCTCTGTATAGGAGTAGATCATTGCAGTGGGAATATAAATGCCATTAAACTATGCGTATTTGAGGAGGTAAATGAAAACACAGGTTTTTAAGGGAAAATACTAGGAGGAATATACAGTAGTTCTGAAGTAATTTTACTTGGGTACAAAGATCCATGACAAGGTTGACACCAGTCCGAAGTTACACAAGCAGTTGGCTGGGCAGACGTCCTAGTAGAAGTGTTTTTTGTCTGGGATACAGACATGAGAACCCTTGCTTTATGGCCTTCCCCAGCTTTAGTCGTCAGGGTTTTTTGATATTAGTGACTCCATTTTATTCAGACAACTTTCACACATTTTATAAACAAATAGAATAACAGGCTCTTTGGCTACTCACTGCTTTCTCTTCTGGTACATTTCCTCATAGATATGCTAGGACTTTGCTTTTGCATCCGTAAAAAGCATAAAGATATTCCCATAGACTCAGCCGTGTACAAAAGTGATAGAGGATTGTACAACTTTTCTAAAACCACTACCGCTTCCATGAAATATGATGCACAATTTGGAATTTTCTTTCTAGCTCTTAAGGAAACCAGAAAATTTAGAAACTCAGTGAATTTGTTAACTTCAAGTATGTGGTTTCCTTTATATCCTGTTCTTAGTGGCTTTTGTGCTCCATTTATTAACTGACATACTTTACAAAAAAACAATTAGCATTGTAATAAAATGTAAACACAAAATACTTGCATATATAATTGGTGAGAATGATTTCCCCCTCTTCAATAACAGGAAAAGCTTCTAAATTGAATAAGTGGTCTAATAAGCGTGCCTTTTCCTCCCCATCAGGTAATTGAAGGTAAGTTTGCAGTGTGATCCTATCCTGCAGAATACTTAATCTACACTAAATGTCTAACCATCAAAATGCAGGTGTCAGAGTTAGATAATAAGCCAGAGTTTACTCTGTTAATCATGCTATATTCTCCCGGTGATTGAGAATCATGAAATTCCGTGATAGTAATCTTCATGTGAAAAGCACGTATTTGTAAATTATATTTTTTTTTCCAGACGTATAGGAGAAAATTTGAATGCCTCAGCAAGTTCTATAGAAAATGAGCCGGCAGTTAGTTCAGCAACTCAAGCAAAGGAAAAAGTTAAAACCACAATTGGAATGGTTCTTCTTCCAAAACCAAGAGTTCCTTATCCTCGTTTCTCTCGTTTCTCACAGAGAGAGCAGAGGACTTATGTGGACTTGTTGGTTAAATATGCAAAGATTCCTGCAAATTCTAAAGCTGCTGGGATAAATAAAAACGACTACTTGCAGTACATGGTATGTATTCTCTCCTTTAGCTTCAGTAAAGAACTAGTCAGGAAATATTTTTATTCACAATTTGCATTTATGTTTTTAAGTGTAGTCGTATTTTTTTAAATGGAAAATTTAAGTTTAATTAACAGAGAATGGTGCTTTAATTCCTTTGTTGGTTCTATTATAGTTGGGGCATTTTGCTGTATTTCAGAGCACGTCTGTCTCCACTTGATCTTAAATACAAGCAGTAGAGCTTTACGTAGCTTGTTGTGCTAAGTTTTAATTATTGCTTAAGTATTACTTCAGTTAAGAGGTTTCCAAATTCTCAGTCACATATGTATAACTGATACTGTGCTGGACATCCTTGTAGCAAAATCTTTGTCCATATCTATGATTGTTCCCTTAAAATAAATGCATAAAATTACTAGATCAAAGACTATGCCTGTTTGTAATGCTTTGATCTCCAGTAATTTACATGGGTAAATTATTCTGCAAAAAGGTTAAACTAACCTGTACCACTATTTTAAGACACTTTAAAAAAAGTACCTTTACTAATATTGGATATTACCTTTTTTGCCACTAATTCTATACGTGGAAAATGATTGCTGACTTTACACATTAATTAATTAATGTACATCGATTACTAATGAAAATAACATTTTCCATATGTTTATAAGCCATCTTTCTTTTTTCATTCATATTGTTAGTTTCTTTTTCTTTTCTTTTTTTGAGACAGAGTCTCACTATGTTGCCCTCCGTAGAAGGCTGTGGCGTCACAGCTCACAGCAACCTCAAACTCTTGGGCTTATGCGATTCTCTTGCCTCAGCCTCCAAGTATCTGGGACTACAGGGACCCACCACAATGCTGGGCTATTTTTTGGTTGTTGTTGTCGTTGTTTAGCAGGGGAGGGCCAGGCTTGAACCTGCCAGCCTCGGTGTGTGTGGCAGGTACCCTACTCACTGAGCTACGGGCACTGAGCCTGTTAACTCATTTTTCCATTGGGTTATTTAGGGTGTTTATCTTTTTTTTAATGTTGGCAGCATTTTATAAAATGAATTTCTTAATCACTAAGTATATATTGTAGTATTTGTCGTGTGTTGATAGAAGTTTATTATTATATAATAATTTCTATTAAAATTTTCTATGTAGTTTCTGCTTTGGGTTTGATACTTTAATTATTCTTTAATTCCAGATTATTAGAGCAATGATTAAGAAGTAATTATTTCTTAATGAAACTTTTTATTCCAAGACATGTCTACTTTTTTAAAAATCAGGATATGAAAAAACATGTGAATGAAGAGGTTACTGAGTTCCTAAAGTTTTTACAGAATTCTGCAAAGAAATGTCCACAGGATTATAATATGCTTTCTGATGATGCCCGTCTCTTCACAGAGGTAAAAAAAAAAAATCATATTTTACTTAAACTGCCTAGTGATAAGCAATAGTAGCATTCTAGAATGTGTGATGATCCTGCCAAAAGCATCTGGAACTGATAATATCAGTTAGAGACCAAATTCTATATGGGTCTTTTACTCATCACGTATTACACATCTCAAAGCTGGGTACTATAGTATGTGTTTGTGTTTGTGATTTTTAATGATCCAACTACTGTATTTTAGCATTACATTTTATTCACATGGATAGTTTGATCTGATCCACTGATTTCCCTTGTGAGAGAATAATGTTTAAGAAGTTGGTTTGTACCTTAAAACTTTGAGTGATCCTTTAGAAACTGAGTAAAATGAACTTGTGTTCATTAACTTCATGGTAACCAGTCACCAAATGCTAAATGTCGGCTGTGAAGTTTCATATTTGTCAGCAAAGCCTATTAATCACCCTACCTTGTATCTTATCATCATTCAGTAAACCTAGGAAAAATTTTAAGTATTCTACTTAAATAGTAGCTATTAGTATATATTTTTGTAGCAGGGTTCATCTACAAATACTAATTTTTTTAAGCCTTTGAGATTGATAACTATAAACAACGTAAGTATATTTAACACCGCTGAGCTTTACACTTAATAAAGGCTGAGGATAGTAAATTTTATGTGTATTTTATGACAATCGAAAAAAAACTAGCCACTATAAATTGGGAGGCAGCCAAGAGACTTTTACTGTTTTAAACATACTTTGTAAGATACTAAGAAGCAAAACAGTGATTCTTCTAAATAAAAGGAAGAATTTGATTTTTAAACTCTGAATCTAAATATAATATACTCAAATGTAATGTCATATTTGTCTATGTGGAGAAGGACCTGGCATCTGGCTGCTATTCTAACTGTCTTTGAAGTAACAGAATGATGTTTTTAAAACATAAAGCTATCCCCTCATCTTACTGGTTTATAACAGCCTCAGGTCTCCAAGTCTTTACAGAGTTCTACAGTGGTCTACATGGTCTCTCCCCCTCCTCCATCTCCTGGCTTCATCTTCTACCAATCACCCTCTCACTTATTCTACCTACCTACTGGCCTTTGTGTGTTTCTTGAGCATTTCAGATGTGGTCGAGCTTTAAGGCCTTTGGCATTTACTATTCCTATTTTTCTGTGAAGTTGTTCTTTAGATATCTGCATGGATTAGTTCCTTGATCCTTTTAGGCTTGTCTGTTGAGATGTCACCTGTCAATAAAGATGTTCTGGTGACCTATAGGAAATGTCGCCCTCAGTGTTTTTATTATTGTTTCATTTTCATTTGTAATCTTTCTCCACACTCCTATATGTAAGCACCATTGTATTTCTTTTTTTTTGAGACGGAGCCTCAAGCTATCCCCCTGGGTAGAGTGCCATGGCATTACAGCTCATAGCAACCTCCAACTTCTGGGCTCAAGCCAGTCTCCTGCCTCCGCCTCCCAAGTAGCTGGGACCACAGGCGCCCGCCACAACGCCCGGCCATTTTTTGGTTGCAGCCATCATTGTTGTTTGGCGGGCCCGGGCTGGAGATTCGAACCCACCACCTTAGGTGTACGTGGCTGGCGCCTTAGCCGATTGAGCCACAGGCGCTGAGCCAAAGTATATATTTTATAACATTTATTTGCTTGTTTCTCACCAAAAAAATGTAAGCTCCTTGAAGCCAGAGACTTTTTCTTTGTTTTGGTCACTGTATATCCCTAACATACAGGATAGTACCTTATGATTAGTAAGCACTCAATAAATATCTGTTGACTGAATAAGTACATATCTTTTGATTGAACAATTATTTTGATTTTCAGACTGGTGCTCTTTTTTTTTTTTTTTTTTTTAAACAGGTCTCACTCTGTCTTCTAGGCTGGATTGCAGTGGCATAATTGCAGCTCGCTGCACTGCAGCCTTGAAGTCCTGAGTTTGAACAATCCTTCTGCCTTGGTCTCTACTTAGACCAGTGCTTTTAATCCTTATGCTTCTCAATTAAGCTTGTGAGGTGAAAAGTAGAGTAACAACATGCTATGTGGTGCCCATATGTGTTACTGTAAATGCTAAGTGATTTGACTATTCCCTTATCTGGGGGGAAATATCCACATTTGCTAAAAACCATGAAGGATAGAAAGGTAGTGCAGTGATTCCAACCAGTGTGCTCTGAGAGGATCTAAAATACCATGAAAAATTTTAGAGATCATTAATTAAATTATTTTGAAAGAAGTTCAAAGCATAGTAAGCATATTCTTTTTTTTTTCTCTTTCTTTTTGATCAACATAATTTAAGTGTGCCACAGAAGTTTAACTATAGGTTCAAGTGTGCCCTGAGATTAAAAAAAAAGTTGAAGAACCTAGAGCTAGAACAAGAGTTAAGTCACCTCTGTTGCAAGCAAAGTCTGTAGAGAATGCTTTCTTGTAACCTAGAGTTGAAGGACAATGCCACCAGAGGGAATTTCACAAAGATGGCCCATGGTAACCCACGGCCATTGCTCTTGAAAGTAGTTAGGTTCACAAGGCTCTGTGAGTGTCCAGTAAACACCGTGGCTGACACTGGGAGTGCCTGCCTAACGTCTATGCCCATTTTCTTCTCAGGCTCATAGATCTGATTTTTGCTGATCCTCTTTTAAGTAGTTATACCCTTCAGAGGAGTGCTGGGTCACTGCCAAATCCAGAGAGTGACTTTTGAATGATCTAAGCTAGTGGCTCTCAACCTTCCTAATGCTAGAGCCCTTTAATACTAAAGCAATCATAGAGGTTTCATTTTCCTTGCCAAGGGATAGAATTAGTCCTGGGAATCAAAGGGATGCCACAGACCTGAGAAGGTTTTCCTTGCTGTTCAAAAGATGAACAAGATATAGATACTCTGTTTTTCTGATTCTAGATATTGTGGCTTGCATGCAGGGCCTGGAACTTGGGTACTCATCTTGAAATTAACTCTAAAGAAAGCTAGCCTATGAATATAAGCCAACATACTGAGATAGCAGAGAAGAAAGAAGACGAAAAAACCCAGGTTTTTGCTGACATCATGGAGACAGTGAGTTAACCAACCCCCAGTATTACCTCTTGTTATAGAAGACTGCTGTAAAAGTAATTGTTGTCCCTCTCATCGAAGCCATTTTTATATTACTTGTAGAAAAAGCATACTAATGATTCAAATGTTGACATGGACCCAAATGACCAGAAAGTCACCCGAGGAAATATAAAATATTCCAGAAAAGGAAATTTGTTAAAGCATAGACTACATTCCTGAACTTTAGCTAATTATGACACTAGCCCATTATTTATTATTATCTCATTTAGTCTATTATTTCCAGCTCCTTTTTGTAGCCTGCATGGTGTTTCATGTCAGTTTCCAGCCTTCTCTCCCATCTTCTGTGTGAGATGCTCCTTATAGCCAGTCTAACCGCTTACTACTTTGGAGGTAGTCTAAAGTTCTCTGAGTTGAAAAACAATGAATGAGATTGATAATTATCTACTTGTATAATCGTGACCCTCCAATTCTCCCAGTGGAAGTTCTCCATTTATACAGTATGGAGAACTTAATCAGGCTCAATGCCTTAATGTGGTGATTCAGATAGTATGTAACTCAGTTTTCTGTCTTGCTCCTACAATCTAGTCTCTAACTTGTGCTCCAAAGTCTAAAAAATTGATGCCTCTCTCTTCATTCATCCAACAATCCATTGATCCACTTAGTAGTATAATGGTCTTAGTCTTTGGGACTCCAATTATGTTCATTATACAAAAACTTAAAAACTTGTCTAGCATCTAAACTCCCTGAAGCCTTACCCTTTGTGAGCTCTCCTAGAGAATGGTGTCCTATTATGCCCCACCCTCTCAATTCCATGGCTGAGGTCTCACTACTTGGTAACAGATGACCTACTTTCCTCCTTTTCACATCTCATCATGTTGTACTCTTCAGGTTTCCTTTACCTCCATTTGCTGGGATACCCACTCATTATCTTTGGTTAAACCTTCCTTCATTTTTTGCCCATCTGGTGATATCCTTTGTTCCTTCATTTTTTGCCCATCTTGGTGATGTCCTTAGTTCCAAGTCTGCTTGTTTGTTGCCAAGTGAATTATAAGCTCCACTTCTGACAGACCAACAAAATTAAAGTAGATCATATTCAAATTCTTTCTGAGCACAACATTTAGTTTATGGAATTTCCGTTGTGGGTATTTAACATCCTAGACTAATTTGTAATAGAGAAAATAAGAAGGAAAAAATAAACGTGAGAGGACTTCAAATTCAGATCCAGAGAATTTGATGTTTTTGGGGACAGAGGGAGTCAAAGATGAAGGTAACATTTTGAGTCAAATTACTGAAGAATAAGAATTTTCTTCACAAAAATGGGAAATTAATAAAGGAAGCTATATCTTGGTTATAGTGGGATATACAAATATAAATTATGGGGGAAAGATAATTAACTAACTAAATTTAGGAAAGAGATCACAGCTATAAAATGAGACTTGCAAGTCAGTCTTAGGGAGTAAGGAAGAGAATTGAGTTCTAAGTTCTATAGTGCAGAAAAGGAATCTATTTGACTAATAAATATGTGTGTTTCATAATCTGCACATAAATGATGAGACTAAAAGGGTAATCTGCTATGCTTTTTGGAAAGACAGACAATTAGAATTCTCAGATTTCTTGTTAGTATGTGTATAACTCCAAGTTTAAGATATAGATTCTGTCCTATTGAATCCTGAGGACTACCTCATAAGGTTGTACAAGACGTACAAATGGTGCAATGCACAAGTTGTGTAGTTATCCAGTGATCCTGTCTCAATGGTTGGCTGTGCTAAATAGTGAGATCTTTGAAAATAACAAAGAAGAATAACTTCCTCACCTCAGAATCCTCAGGGCCTAGTGAGAGTAGAACAGAACATGCTTCAGTAAATGCTTGCTGGATGAGTTCCCAATGGGCACTGATTCAACCCTGGCTTGACTACCTACATTTAGAATTAGCTATGGCTTCACAAGATGCATCAGAGCAAAGCCTGATGCTACTGTGTTCATACTTTTATAGCAATAGTTTGCATTTCCAAAGGCCATTCTAGTTAGGAATCATGAAGTGGGTTCCTTCCACAATACTGAGGACACATAGTTTGGGAGATGATCCAGTGTAGTAGATTCATTGTAGTCAAGTCTGAAGACATCTTTCTAGAACATCCATTCCAACAACAGCAGAATCATAAGAGTCAATTTATTAGCAAGCCATTTGATTAAGGAACCTATAGCTATACTTTCTGAGAAGGCTGTAAAATCCCAGGGCAAAGAAATTAATTGCAACTACTCAAGTAGAGACTCTGGTAACTTCATAGCTACTAGTATAGCTTAGATACAACATTTTAATAGGAGACATCGTCAGTGATGAAGATATTTTAAATTACAGAAGGGTGCTGTGAACACCAGAGAGGAAAATGACTTAGTTTGTACTTTGTATATATTTGCATTGATTTGTTCAGGCAAACAAGAAGTAATTGGTTACAGAATTCCTGTGTATGATAAAGCAATGTTCCAGGAATAGTTTTGTATCTGTGTGCTATTAGCCCAAAGATTAAAATCTATGGATAGAATTATCTCTGAAAAAAAAGTCGAAAACCTATTAACATAAAAGGACACAGCTAGTTGAACCCCTCTGAGCCATTGACTATCTGGATGTCATTTACTCACTGCTATCTCTGCAGAAAATGCTACTTATCTATAAGACTTTGAAAATTAGTTGCTATTTTTCAAGATCTAATTCAAATTCTATCTCTGTCATAATGTTCCCTAAAACTTCTCCCTACTGAATATTCTCCTCCTCTGCCTTTCCATACCATTATGACTATATTCTTCTCTGGCACTTGCACTCTGCCTTACACTTGCGTTATGTGTAGATACAGTTTGTCTGCTCCATTAGTGTCTATTTGCTTTTATCTTCCCCATGGTATTTAGTCCAGAGTATGGGCTAGATGATAATTATAATAGTTAATATTAGTTGGGCACTGTTTTGGTGCAGGGCACTGGGCCAAGTAAACAGTTCATAGGCATCAATTCATTTCATACTTGCTAGTATGGTATATATAGAACTTGGTAATATAGATATTATTCTTATTTTTCAGATGAGGAAACTGAGGATTAAAGAGATAAATGTCATAGAGTTAATAAATGAATTGGCAGGGACTTGAATCAATGTAGGTTCAATTCAAAGGACTATTCTCCATTCCTTATTTGATATACTTACAGAATTGACAAATCACATAAACTAGGAGTTTAATATTATAGACCTGGAAGTTATAAGGGAAAATACGAATATTTTTTCCAGAGTACTAAGCCTTTTGGTATTATCAGTCACATCTTAGTATTCTAAGAGCAAAATGCAACATTCCTGGTATGGGAAAAAGATAAAAGGATTCCTTGAATCAAACAAAAAGTATCCTATCAGGCCTTTGCCAAATATAAGACTATAAATACATTCTTATATAATAGAGCTACTAAAGAAAGCTTACCATTCTTTAGAAACAGAAAGCTTCCCAAATAAAAACAATACAGATGGTTAAAAAAAAACTATAATGAAAATCTGGATATGCTATATCTTTATAAATATGACAAATGTTCAGTGACATATACCATGCTAAGAAAGATTAAGAAACAAGAAAATAAATGTTAAAAGGAGAGGTGGGAACAAGTAAGCTTCTTTTGAATTAGCAACATTTAAAAAGAGGCCATGAAAGCTGGACTATTATGAGGTGAGGAATTACAGCATTTTTGGTCATAGCAGACAATAAAAAATTATTTGGAAAAGGAAAGAAAACAGACTTAGTCTTCTCTTTGAAGGCAAAGATCTGAAACTCAGTTAGATTTCAAAGAAAAGTGAAAATGTAAGAAACTGCAGGAATTGTCACCATTAAAAGGTGGCATAAAATGTGGCTGAAAATAAAATTTAAGGTTTAAAAATGTCTATGTGTTTGGATTTTTTTCAGACTGTAATAATGCATGCTTTTTGTGAAGATGTTTTGCCATAACTTAGAAACACCAACTTTGGCTTGGCGTCTATAGCTCAGTGGTTAGGGTGCTGGCCACATACACCGGGGCTGGTGGGTTTGAACCTGGCCTGGGCCTGCTAAAAACAACAACGACAACTACAACAAAAAAATAGCCAGGAATTGTGGCAGGCACCTGTAGTCCCATACTTGGGAAGCTGAGGCAAGAGAATTGTATACGCCTAAGAGTTTGAGGTTGCTATGAGCTGTGACACCACAGCACTCTACCAAGGTTGACATAGTGAGACTGTCTCAAAAAAAAAAAAATCAATTGGATAATTCTCTATATAGTTAAGCTACCAACTTCATATGCAGTTTGGATTCTTTGTTTTATTTAGTTATCTGTCTTTAAAGATTGCTAGTTATAAACACTTAAATATTTTCATAATCATGGAAATAATTCATAGATTCAAATAATTTACAAAATCAAAACTGTAGAACAGGATATAACCAGAGATGTCCAACTTCTAACCCTGTCCTTCCCATACTATCTCCTTCTCTTTCTTTTAGGTATAGTCTTTGTTCATTTTTCATTTATCTTCCACCATTTGAAAATATAAGAAAATATGGGGTGATGCCTGTGGCTCAGTGGGTAGGGTGTGAGCCCCATATACCGAGGGTGGTGGGGTAGAACCCAGCCCCAGCCAAACTGCAATAAAAAAATAGCCGGGTGTTGTGGTAGGCACCTGTAGTCCTGGCTACTTGGGAGGCTGAGGCAAGAGATTCGCCTAAGCCCAGGAGTTGGAGGTTGCTGTGAGCTGTGATGCCACAGCACTGTACCGAGGACGATTTTAAAAAAAAAAAAAGAAAAGAAAATATGTATTCTCCTTTCCTTTCCTGGAAAAGGTTGCACATATACTCTTTGGTATCTTACTTTGTTCTCTTCACAATAATCCTGGAGATCACTCCACAGTTTTATACAGAAGACCATACACAGTATTCTGCACTTGCTTTTTCCATTTCAGTAAATCGTTTTATAATATTACATAAAAATATTTCGTATTTTTTATAGATCTATAGCATTCCATTGTGTGGATATACCCTGTTTATTCAACCAGTCCTCTAAAAGTACATTTGCTTTCAAGTTTTCTCTATTAAAAAAATACTAAAATTAAATAGCCTTGTGCATACATCATTTCATATTTTTACCATGTACGTATAGGATAAATTCCCAGAAATGAAAATGTTGGGTCAAAGGTAAATGCATGTTCTGTTTAATTTTGCTGGATGTTATGTTTCCCTCTACAAGGACTATTTGAATGCTATGGTTTGAATGTCCCCTCTGGAATTCATATTGAAGTTTAATTGCCAATATGACAGTAATAAGAGGTGGGACTATTATGAGGTGATTAGACCCTCATGAATGAATTAATGCCATCATCATGGGAGTGGCATCTTGATAAAAACAAGTTTGGCCCCTTCCTGCCTGTGCTTGCCCTCAGCCTCTTGCCCTTCCACCTTTCATCATGGTTGATGCAGTAAGTTCTTTTTTTTGAGACGGAGCCTCAAGCTATCCCCCTGGGTAGAGTGCTATGGCATCACAGCTTATAGCAACCTCCAACTCCTGGGCTCAAGCGAGTCTCCTGCCTCTGCCTCCCAAGTAGCTGGGACC
>CAUYQV010151221.1:0-25320 GCA_963574575.1 Galagoides demidoff | reverse complement strand
CTCTTGTCTTTCTTTACCTTCTAGGCGCGACCTCCAAGTCTGAACTGTGTGCGTGTTCTTTCATTCTCCTTCTAAAGCTACTATAGCTCTCTTCTCCCTTCACATACCGAACACGCACGGTGCCGCCCTTTCTGCCGGACCCGGGGGAAAGGCGACATCTTGTATTTTGTTTCTCTCTTCTTTTCTCCCTAGGTCTTCCCTCCCTACCTTTTTCTCTCCTTCACTCCCTCCCCCCTTCCTTCTTTGTCTTTCCAGTTTTTTTTTTTGAGACGGAGCCTCAAGCTATCCCCCTGGGTAGAGTGCCATGGCATCACAGCTCACAGCAACCTCCAGCTCCTGGGCTCAAGCGAGTCTCCTGCCTCCACCTCCCAAGTAGCTGGGACCACAGGCGCCTGCCACAACGCCCGGCCATTTTTTGGTTGTAGCCATCATTGTTGTTTGGGGGGCCTGGGCTGGGGATTCGAACCCACCACCTTAGGTGTACGTGGCTGGTGCCTTAGCCGATTGAGCCACAGGCGCCAAGCCGTCTTTCCAGTTTTTGATTCTCATTGTGTCTGTTCTGCCCAATTTGGATTCTCCTCTCAGGAATTCTTCTCAGTGTAGGCTCTGTCCTAGAAGGGAGTTTTGGCTTATTTTAGCACTGAGAGTTCATTCCAACCTACACACATGTAAGGTGTGCATTGAGTTTTCCCAGTCTTAGCAATGCATGAAACGGTTAAGACTTCGAGCCCGAAATGGTTAAGACCTGGTGTGCCTCCTCCATCTCTTTTTCTCATTGCCACGATGATCTTGGGAGATAGAGCTGCATCTAAGATAGAGGGAACCCAGATCCCCAAGCCCCAGGATCACCCATCATCTATATGAGGCTGTGTGTGAGCAAAAGTAAACTTTTATAGTGTAAGCCATTGAAGTTTGGAGGTCTCAGTTAAGGAAGCCTGCCCTACTCTGACTTGTACAGAAAGAGAAATGCCACCATTGCAAACTCCTGAAATAGATGTCACTGGCTTAGCAGCACCGTGACAGATGGCCAGGAAACTGATATTAGAGACTGGAAAGGCAGAGATCCGTGTGAGGCAGAGGCAAGCGTGTGGTAAGGCTGGCTCCTGCGACAGCTTGGAAGGCAAACCAAGTGAATCCTGGACTTTCAGTTCACAGTGTTTGTTCACTAGTATTGGCTGCATTTGGCAAGGACTATAAGAAAGAAATCAGATCAGAAAGGAACTGAAAGGTCATAGTTTTAGAGGCTAGGAATTTAAACAAAAATGAAAGGAATTAGAATAAGTCAGAAATTCAGGACAAAGTGGGACTGAAAAACCCAGTTGCTTCTAGATTTCTAACAGTAAGAGATGATATTTTAAAAAGTCTTTGAACCGTAAAGCCAGTCTTTTTTTTTTTTTTTTTGAGACAGAATCTCACTATGTCACCCTGGGTAGAGTGCTGTAGCATCACAGCTCACAGCAACTTCTACCTCTTCAGCTTAAGCGGTTCTCTTGCCCCAGACTCCCAAGTAGCTGGGACTACAGGTGCCTGCCACAACAACTGGCTATTTTTTGTTGCAGTTGTCATTGTTGTTTAGCTGGTCCAGGCCTGGTTTGAACCTGTCAGCCTGAGTTTATGTGGCTGGTGCCCTACCCACTGAGCTACGTGTGCCACCGTAAACCCAATCTTTTGAACCATATACCCATCACCAGATCAAGGTGTCTCAGCACAAATATTGGATTAAGGGAGTGGTCTTTCCACTATTCTACATAGATTCAGCCACTGAGTTGAGAGAGAAGCCCACAGGTGATAAAGCTAAGGCACGCAGGTGAGAATTATTTCTTTTCTTTTTTTTTGAGACGGAGCCTCAAGCTATCCCCCTGGGTAGAGTGCCATGGCATTACAGCTCATAGCAACCTCCAACTCCTGGGCTCAAGTGAGTCTCCTGCCTCTGCCTCCCAAGCAGCTGGGACCACAGGCGCCGGCCACAACGCCCGGCGGCCATTTTATGGTTGCAGCCATCATTGTTTGGTGGCCCGGGCTGGGGATTCGAACCTGCCACCTTAGGTGTACGTGGCTGGCGCCTTAGCCGATTGAGCCACAGGCGCCGAGCCAATCGAATATAATTCTAATGAAATCCCATGCCTGACCTACAAAAACTTCTGATGACTTGAGACTTAAAATTGGATTAAGTGTCATTAGGGCCTTCCCTTCCTAGGAGTCAGAAAGAAGATGAGAAAGTAGGAAATCTCATGTATGTCCTGGAAGGAAAAGGAAACAGAAAGAGAAGTACTTAGGGAGGGAAGGAGCTTAAAGGGGCTACAAGGAGGTGGGAGGGAAATAAAATTAGAAATGGCTCTGAAGTGTAATGAGGAATTTTGGGTGGGGGTGACCTAGTATGTGCTGTTCCTACAAAATGTAACTTCTAGCCTGTGAATGATACCCCAGTAAAACAAAGGTAAGGATCCCTGTCCCAGAACAATGCACACCATGGTTGCCACAAACATAATGAGTCTAACAGAAACTGTCACACTATCATTAGTAAAATAACAGTTAATAACTACTGATACAAAGTAAAGAGAATTGGGTTTACCTGACAGCTGATGTAATCCACAGTCAGCAAAACCAGGACAGCACATGTGAAGGGCTGGTGGGGAACCTGTGGGACTTTGGGTAGGTAACTGTCATCAGGGATGACAGCAGGTTGTGGTGGAGACAGTCAGGGGCTGGAACTCTCCACATCCTTCTCTCTTGTGGTGTTACCAAAAATTTGGTACTTGTCCCTGAACAAAAAACAAGGACAAGCAGTTTGAGGACACGTGGTTTGAAGACAAGGAAAGAGAAGTTTATTTATTTATTTTTTTTGAGATGGAGCCTCAAGCTATCCCCCTGGGTAGAGTGCCATGGCATCACAGCTCATAGCAACCTCCAACTCCTGGGCTCAAGCGAGTCTCCTACCTCTACCTCCCAAGTAGTTGGGACTACAGGTGCCCGCCACAACGCCTGGCCATTTTTTGGTTGCAGCCATCATTGTTGTTTGGCGGGCCCGGGCTGGGGATTCGAACCCGCCACCTTAGGTGTATGTGGCTGGCGCCTTAGCCGATTGAACCACAGGCGCGGAGCGGAAAGAGAAGTTTATTAACTTGCTGGCAAATGCTGAGGATGGTAGATTCTCATCTTAAAGAACCTGGTCCTTCCTCTGAGCAGGAGTACAGGGTTGTAAAGAGGTTTTCAGCTTCGAGTTTTGCTGTTTATCTATAGCAGTGGTTCTCAAAATTCCTAATGCCGCAAACCTTTAATACAGTCCAAAGGGGTCGTGACCCACGGGTTGAGGACTGCTACTATAGCATCTTTGGTGAGTATGCGCTCATGACCTTCTCCTCAGCCACGTACTGTGGTTTAAGATGCTAGAAAACGAAGAGCACTCTGCCCTCTGATTACTGGCCTCCAGGGACACAGGTTTTAAGTCCTCAGAAAAGATGAATGTTTTAAAGAGACTATTGGTAAACATTTTTGCCATTTTTTAGACCTTTACTTCTGTCACAGTGGTAATTGTGGAAATCACCTGTTGGGATGGTGGCCCCTCAGAGTGGAAGCTGTGTAGATGCCAGTGTCACCGTGGAGAGGAGAGAAGCCCTGGACGGGGCACAGTTTTATTCTGGACTGGGGCATGATTAGGAAGTGAACCTTAGTTTGGCTAAGCTGTCAAGTTCAGGGGTTTTGTCACTGCATCCTCTCTTAGCCTGTTCCTCCCAACACAGATATGGACTTCTTTTCACACAAAATTGAGACCTTAATGTGAGCTTTAAAAAAACTATTAAAAATCAGCCAAAAATTTATAGCCTTTGTTAACTAAAAAAAATAAGAGGTTTACAATTTGGAAAGGGGGAGCTTTATTTCTCAACATTCCAGCAGGCTGGGAAACAGGGCTCCCGGCCTCAAGCCAGGAACACATGCTTCAAGGGACGGACAAAGGGAATAGGATTTTATACTAAGCAGGACAGCTAAATATACATATTTAACAAACTATAGGAGAAGTCATAAATATTCATGCAGAGAGAGCTATGCACCTGCGCAATGCTGCTTTCTGTCTTTTTATGGGGTCCATGTTGAACAATGGTCTCCCTTTGTGTGTAAGAGGTCAACTGAGGACAGGAGAACCCTCTCTGTGCCTGCTCAGATTGTCAAAACCTCCTCACAGTTGGTGGTCTTTGAGCAGGAAATAATCCTGTTCTGCTCTTAGGAAGTGAAACCCGATGGCTTGATGACCATTAACAAGGAGGGCTAAAATGATGCATGGCTGGGCTCAGTTCTAAGGTTTCTCTGGGGTCCCCTGGCCTGACAGGGGTCCATTTATGAAGTTGGAATGGAAAGCGTTAGGATTTTAGTTTTAGTGCACAATATATAGATTATATTACAGACTAAATATGTATAGATTTACAAGAAGAATTTATAAACAAAATCTATCCATTTGAAGTATCAGTTTGATAAATGTAGACAGTTGTGTGGCCACTGCTATGCTCAAGATCTAGATTAGAACACTTCCTTCACGGTGTCTCTTCTCCATTTGCAATAGATCTTCATTCCCACTCTCACCCCCCACCAAACATGGATTTGTTTTTGTCACTGTAGTTTTGCCTTTTCCAGAATGCCTTATAAATAGAATCGTACTGAAGCTACCCTTCTTGTGTCCAGCTTCATTTTTTTTTTTCTTAAATCATAGCTGTGTACATTAATGTAGTCATGGGGTACAGTGTCAGCTTCATTTTCTTTCTTTCTTTCTTTCTTTTTTTTTTTTTGTAGAGACAGAGTCTCACTTTATCACCCTCGGTAGAGTGCTGTGGCATCACAGCTCACAGCAACCTCTAACTCCTGGACTTAGGCGATTCTCTTGCTTCAGCCTCCTGAGTAGCTGGGACCACAGGCGCCTGCCACAACACCTGGCTATATATTTTTTGTTGCAGTTTAGTCGGGGCCAGGTTTGAACCTGCCACCCTTGGCATATGGCACCAGTGTCCTACTGACAAGCCACAGGAGCCGCCCAGCTTCATTTTCTTAACACGTTTCTGAGATCGACCCAAGAGCCCATTCCTTTTTATCACTGTGTCATGTTTCATAGCATGGATGTACCAGCCTCTGTTTGTGACCCACTCTCCAACTGGTGGTCACTTGGGTTGTTTTCAGTTTGGGGCTGTTGTGAATAAAGACACTATGTGTCTTTGTGTGTAAGTTTGGTGTGGTCATGTGTCTCCATTTCTCTTGGTTGTGTTGGGAATGTGTGATAAATGTATACTTGACTTAAGAAGAAACTGCCAAAGTGTTTTCCAAAGTGGCGATGTCATTTTGTATTCCAATCATCAATCTATCAGCATATCACTTGCTTTTTAATGAAATTATTAATAGCATAGCATCAGTATTTCCCTACCTAAGGAAACATTTTTTCTGGAACAGGATTTCGATGGTTTTGATAGCACAAACCATCCCATTGTTGTCTGACATTTAGGTCACTTCCATTTTTTCCTGATTATGGATGTGATTGTGAAGGATGTCTTCTGTACATGAATTTTGGTGCACATCTTTGACTGTTTCTTAAGGCAAAATTCCTAAAGATGGGATTAATAGGTTAAAGAATGAAATTTTCTTTTGTTTTTTAACATATTTGTTGTACCCATTGTACCAACTTACATTAGTACCAGAGTGTGAGGAGCTGTGCATCCTTCTCCCCCCTTATTTGTGTGACCTCTTCATATCATAACAATATTAATCTTTTCTGTGCTGCATTTTCACATTTTTGTTTTTGCCCTGCTTAGGGAGTTTTTTAATCCATGGATTTTTAAACTCTTTTGTCATTAAACATGTCAATCTATTCTTTTGTGGCTTCTTATCTTTGGTGTTTTGCTTGGAAAGGCTTCCTTATCTGAAGATTATAAAAACAGTCACTTCAACTTTCTTTTTTTCTTTTTTTGGGACAGAGTCTTACTCTGTTGCCCAGGCTAGAGTGAACCTAGCTCTCAGCAACCTCAAACTCTTGGGCACAAGCGATTCTTTTGCCTCAGCCTCCCGAGTAGCTGGGACTGCAGATGCCCACCAGAATGCCCAGCTAATTTTTCTATATTTTGTAGAGACGGGGTCTTGCTCTAGCTGAGGCTGATCTCAAACTCCTGACCTTAAGCAATCTGCCCGCCTTGGCCCCCCAGAATGCTAGGATTATGGGAGTGAGCCACCACACCTAGCCAGACACCTAGATTTCTTCAATTTTTAAGGCTTCAGTCTTTACAGCCAACATTTTATATATTTATTATTTCTTTATTTTATTCTTCTTTACTTGAAAGCCTAGATTAGATGTATTTAACTATAAAATATATGAGCCATACTAAAAAGTCTATGGCAGACATTCAAGTTCAATAGGTAATAATAAAAATGCTGACCGTCAAAAATATTCACAGAGCAAAAGAAGTCACAGAAAAGATAGTGTTTGCTTTATTTATTTCATTTATGCAGAAGTTAAAACAAGCAAAATTATACTATATATTGTTCAAGAATAGTATTCCTGTAGAACTGTAAAAGAAACAGAGGGCATTTCTGCTGATGGAGAGGTAAGACTAGAGCCAGGTGGGGTAGGTGGGGCTTTCAGGAACTGCGATGCTGTTTCTCCAGGGATTGGTGGGCCCTCTGGGCTCCATCTAAGCATTTTGGTTTCAACTGCACACATTTTATATACTCTTTTGCATCTTCTGTGGATACTGGAAAAAAACAAACCAAAGTGCTGCTCCTATCCTTTGACTCAACAACCAACACAGAGGACTTCTTTGACTAAATATGGGGGCACTTCTCCCCACTGGCAAGCAGTCAGTTCTGTAGTGGACACCAGCTGGGTATCCCCTCCTCCACTTCTAACACCACCTATCTGGTGATAGCAACATATCCCACTGGTCCAGCACAGTCCCCAGAACTGCCCTCCACCCCTGTTTTGATGCCAATTGCAAGCCACAGGTACCTCTGGGCGACTGGCTAGAACCTACCCTTTGGTTTTGATTAATTTGCTTCGGCAGCATATAGGACTCAGAGAAACACTATATGTTTACAACTTATTACACATAGGTCACTACGAAAGTTTTGAGACAGACCGTGTTATAGTCCATTTTTTCACTTCTAAGAAACGTAATCGACAGCATCTTTTCTGATTCTCTTGTACGAGTTTCAACTTTCTTGGCCTATAGGTCTGAACAAATTTTGTTTTATATTTCTCTTTTTTTTTAATTGTTTGGGATTCACTGAGGGTACAAAGAATTAGGTTACACTAATTGCATTTGTTAAGTAAAGTCTCTAATTATGTCCCGCTCCCAAGAGGTGTGTCATATACTGTGACCCCCATCCCTCTCCCTCCTCTCCCCTCATTCCTCTACCTCCCACCTTGTATTAGATCATCTACTGCCTTCATATTAGAACTGGGTACACTGGATTCTTGCTTCTCCATTCTTGTGATGCTTTACTAAGAAGGATGTTTTCCACCTCAATCCAGGTTAATAAAAAAGGTGTAAAGTCTCCATCTTTTTAATGGGTGAATAGTATTCCATCGTATACTATACCACAGCTTGTTAATCCATCCCTGGGTTGGGGGCATTTAGGTTGTTTCCACAATTTGGTGACTGTAAATTGAGCTGCAATAAACAGTGTAGTGCAAATGTCCTTATGAGAAAATGATTTTTTTCTTCTGGGTAGATACTTAGTAATGGGATTGCAGGATCAAATGGAGGTCTGTTTTGAGTTCTTTGAGGATTCTCCATACTTCCTTCCAAAGAGGTTGTATTAGCTTGCAGTCCCACCATCAGAAGTGTAAAAGTGTTCCCTGCTCTCCACATCCACACCAGTATCTGCAGCATTGAGACTTTGTGATGTGGGCCATTCTCACTGGGATTAGGTGATATCTCGGGGTGGTTTTGATTTGCACTTCTCTGACAATTAGGAATGATGAGCATTTTTTCATGTTTGTTAGACATTTGTCTGTCTTCTTTACAGAAGGTTCTATTCATGTCTCTTGCCCAGTGATGTATGGGATTGTTTGGTCTTTTTTGTTGATTAATTTGAGTTCTCTATAGATCTAATTATCAAGCTTTTGTCTGATTCATAATATTCAAATATCTTTTCCCGTTCGCAAGGTTGTCTTTTTGATTTGGTTGTTGTTTCCTTAGCTGTACAGAAAGAAGCTTTTCAGTTTAATTAAGTCCTATTTGTTTATTTTTATTGTTGGATTTTATATTTATTTGTTTGTTTTGTCAAACAAACAAACTTTGTCATCCTGTGTAGAGTGCTGTGACATCATGACTCACAGCAACCTCATACTCCTGGGCTCAAGTGATAAATGATTCTTTTTGCCTAAGCCTTCTGAGTAGCTAGGACTACAGGTATCTGCCACAATGCCCAGCTATTTTTTCAGAGACAGGGTCTCGCTCTTCTTAGGCTGGTCTTAAACTCCTGAGCTCAAGTAATCCAACTGCCTTGGACTACCAGAGTGCTAGGATTACAGGTGTGAGCCACCGTACCCAACTGATTTTATATTTCTTGATTTTTGTGTATCTTAAAACTTTTGTAATGAGCCATGTAAAGGATGTCACAAAGGACACAGATGAAGAGATGCACAGAGCAGATATAAGGAAAGGGATGTGGTGTGTCCACGTCCTAGACCCTGTCCTTTGGGGCTTTTATGGAGGCTTCCTTCTGTAGCCATTAGTGATCAATTTAGCCTTCAACACTTCTCCTCTCCTCACCCCTGTCCCCTGGCCAGGGAGTGGGGTGGGGTGGAGCTGAGAGTCCCAACCTCTAATCCTGCCTTGGTCTTGGTGACTAGTCCCCATCCTGTAGCTGCCTAAAGACTGCCAGCTACCAGTCAATTGTCAGTACACAAATAGACCACTTGGGGGGACTCCAAGGATTTTAAGTGTTGTATACCAGGAAGTAGAGATAGAGACCAAATATGTATCTCACAACATCACAGTTTCACAATAGCATTAAAAAAACTTGTAATTGTGGCAAAGTCCAGGTAACACAAAATTCTCCATTGTGACCATTTTCAGTGCAGAGCTCAGTGCACTCACCTTGCTGTGCACCCACCACGACCATCCACCTGTGGAACTTTTCCACCTTGGAAATGGAATTTCTGTCTCCATTAAATGCTAACTCCTTACTTCCCCTCCCCTGGCCCCTGCCAAGCACCATTTTACATTCTCTCTCTATGAATTTGATTACCTTTCATAACCGGAATCACATATATTTGTCTTTTGGAGGCTGGTTTATTTCATTCAGCATAAAGTCCTCAAGATTTATCCATGTGGGAGTGTGTGTCAGCATTTCCTTCCTTTATAGGTTGGACCATCTTCCACGGTCTGTGTAAACCACACTTTATCCATTCATCTGTCATTGGACTGCATGTAGCATTTGTGTGTGTGTCCCTAAAGAAGACTGAGTCTGATTCACACAGAATTTTGTTTTGGGATTTTTGTTTGTTTGAGACAAAGTCTCACTTGTGGGAAGGGGAGAGGGGAGGAGCCAGGTATGTGTAAGGGTGGTGAGGAAGGCTGGATGGCATCCGGTTCCTTTCCGAGGGAGGTGGAAGGAACTCACCCTGTGAAGGCCCACTGCTGTGCTCCTGGCCCATGGTTCTCAGAGTCACTCTGAGCTCTGCAGAAAGCTCAGCCCCCTCTCCAGTGTCTTCCACCACCCTCTGGATCTGGTTTCTACACAGACCCCTTCTGGGGGTGTGGGGGCCACTGAGGCCTCCTACTGCAGAGCACTGAGGGAATCCTGGGGCCCTGAATCACCCTCATGAGCCAGAGGGTCTGAGCCAGAGGACTTCTTACAGAGGCACAGCTGGGTGCTCAGGTGGTTGTCCCTCTGGTTGTGGGGTGGAAGTGCCCTGGAGCCCTAGTGGCCTCTTCTGCAGCACATGGCCCAGCCCACAACTCAGGCAAGTTAATGGTGACATGGGCTGGGTACATTTGCCGCCTCGCTGGCTGTGAGTGGCATGTGGTGCTGGCGGCTGTGTGGTCAGTGAGATGGACATAGGCCCTACTGGGCTCATGCTTACTTGGTGTACCTGAGGTCTTGCAACAGAGTTAGGGGGGACAAAGAACCAAGATTGGAGTGTGAGAAACTGAGGCTCAGAGGATGCTGATGTGGCCAGGGCTGCATTAAATGCTGGAGGCCGAGCGGGATCATTTGGGTTTTGCCTCTTACAGGCTGTATAACCTTGGGCCAGTTGCTTTACCTCTCTGTGCCTCAGTTTCCTCATCTACAAAATGCATATCATAGCACTGCCTCATGGGGCGGGCCTGAGCTCCACCTCTGCTGTGGCGAATGCTCAAAATAAGACTAACATCAGTGTGGTCACCTCTGGTCTAAGCACTTTCTGTGCCAACTTGCAGTGCATCTCCCCAGTTATTGCCCAAGCAGTTGTTGCCATCTTCATCTTCTGATTGGGAAACTAAGGCACAGAAAGATAAGTTACTGGCATAAGGGCTTATACGTGGGACAGGACAGAGGACGGGTCTGAGCCCAGGAGAGCCCCAGGGAGACTGCCTTTCTAATGCCCTCGCTCGCGTTGCTGGCAGGCCTGTCCCTGGGATACTGACTCATCTGTGGCTCCCATTCTCTACACAGGCACCTTACCCCTTCCTGTCTTGGAGACCTCCACTCCTGCTTGCAGGCTTTAGGAGGGTTTAAGAGACCGAGCACACTTGTTCAACTGTTCATTCTGACAAGTATCTACTGAGCAGACTCTGCTCTGAACATGACCTGCCTTGTGGAACTCAGGCTGCAGGGGCCAAAAGACATCAGAGAAACTCATCATCACAATGGTATCCCTAAGAGGCACTCACAGGGAGAGCTGAGGGAGGGCTCCTGCACCAAGCAGAGTTGTCTAAGAAGCCTCTCAAAGGAGGTGGATTCTACCTAGAACTGGGGGGCAGAGAGAACAGAGACCAAAAAGAAATTACCTCTGAGGGTTGCATATGAGGTGGACACAATCTAGCAGGGAAAGTGGGAACAGTGTATCAGGCAGAAGGAATAGCCATTGCAGAGGCAGCCTGGCATGTCTGCAGCTGAGCTGCCTCTGAGCACTGCTGGCCCCTTCACCTCTGTCTGGTGCACACTGACTTCCTGGGCAGAGGAAAAGGAAGAGGCTGACCCCTTCACTTTCTCCTTGGTGGGGTCCAGGCTGCCAGTTTAGTCAATGAGGAGCCAGTGCAAAAATGTCAGTAGCAATTAGATGGCACCCTTGGCATGAGCTTTGTCTGCAACAATACGTCTTTATTAATGATGCTTTTAATGATGCAGGCCAAAGTGCTGGCAGAGACTGTCAGGGCTACCTGTCTCCTGAGTCTGCACTTTTCATTCATGCTGCAGCTCCAGCTGGATGCAAGGCCTTGCATTTTGCCCATTGAAACCTCAGTCTCCTCCTTGTGAGATGTGAATATGGAGCATATCCACCAGATCTCACATTTGAACAAACGCCCCCTAAACTTGGGGTTGCAAAACAGTAACTTTATTTAGCTCACATTTTGGGGGGTTGGAGATTTGGGTTGGGCTCAGCTGCTCTTACTGTCTGTGATCTAGGCTGGGCCTTGCTCCCTAAGAAGCCTGGCACTCTCCAGCAGATGAGCTCAGGCTAATTCACGCAGTGGCAAGAGTCCCTAGCACAAGAATGGAAGCTACAACACCCCCTGGAGGGCTAGATCTAGAACTGGAGCAGCACCACCGCTGCCTCACCTTATTGGCACTGCAATCATGTGACTCAAGGGAGGTGAGGTAGAGTCCCCATTTAATGGAAGTAGCTGCAAAGAATTTGGGGCCATATTTGCAATTTACACATGGTGAAAAGCAATCTTGCATTCAACCAGTAAACATGTACTGAGGTCCCCCAGTATGCCAGGCCTTATGTTGGCATTGCTGGGGTCATAGGAGAAATCTGACTTGGGTTTTGAGCCAGTAAGGGGCAGAACCATGAACTGGTCACAAGCAGTCAGGACTCTGTGTCCTGGCTCAGCTGCTGTGCCAGGAATGTGAGGATCCAGGCTCAGAGGGGTTGGCCTAGGTGCATCTGGTTGGATGGAGGCAGACGCAGTCAGATAGGGGTGCACACAAAGTGCTAGAAATCCACAGAAGCTTTGCTTCAATAGAGAAAGGAGGTCACAGAGGAGGAATGTGGTGAGTCAACTCTGGAGGGCTTTGTAAAGTGTCCTGTGGCTGCAAGGGACAGGGGCTACCACTGATTCTGCACTCACCCTTCACCAGGGGTGTTCATGGAGGCTTTGACAGCTCTGTGTTACTAACTGAGGATCGGAATGGGTGAGGTCATGCACCTTCCCCAGGCCGACTAGCTTTGACTCTGAGACTTAGTGGTCTAGCTGAGATGTTCCTAGGTGAGTCAGTGACTCCCACAGGCCCCCACAGTTGTGTGTTAGGTGAGCCTGGGGAGGCAGTGAGCGCCTGACCTGCATGGAGCTTCCCGGGTACAGGCAGTAAGAGGGTCTCCAGGAGGCAAATCATGTGCCCGGCCAGGGCCTCTGTTATAGGAGTCACATGCTCCCATCCCTGCTCTGCCCTGGCTGTGCTGCCAAGCTTCCTGGAGGTCTCAGAACTTTCTTCTCTCTTCTGATGTATTTGTCACGTGTCAGTCTTACTTGGAAGGGAATGAGGGAGGCACATCCCTCAACTGCTCCTTGCCACCTGCAAAGGAAGGCACATATGGTCTGCTGGCATCTCCTGGACGGCAGGGCTAACAATAGCAGCAGCAGCAGCAACAACAGGAACAGCATTGTTTGCTGAGTGCTTTCCTGGGTTTACCTCCTTCGATCCTCATGACATCCTAAGTAGGGGTTAGTGTGGTGCACAGATGAGGAAACCAAGGCACAGGTGCAGTGGCTTAAGATGGAACAGTGAGTGAAGATGTGGTCCCAGGAATGTTTGACTCCCTGCTCATCTTTGCTAAGCTGATTGGCCTCTGGAGCTGGGACATTGAGCCTGGTAGGGACCAGGCCAACTTCCTGTGTGACACACGGCATTGAATTTCTTTTTTTTTTTTTGAGACGGAACCTCAAGCTATCCCCTTGGGTAGAGTGCCATGGCATCACAGCTCATAGCAACCTCCAACTCCTGGGCTCAAGCGAGTCTCCCGCCTCCGCCTCCCAAGTAGCTGGGACCACAGGCGCCCGCCACGACGCCCGGCCGTTTTTTGGTTGCAGCCAGCATTGTTGTTTGGCGGGCCCGGGCTGGGGATTCGAACCCGCCACCTTAGGTGTACGTGGCTGGCTCCTTAGCCGATTGAGCCACAGGCGCCGAGCCACGGCATTGAATTTCTATAAGCACCTCTGATGTAGGCCATTATCACCCGCTATCTTAAAGATGGGTTGCTAGGGAACAGAGGGGCAGCCCAACCTGCTTAAGGTCAGTGAGCTAATGAGGGGCAGAACCCCAAACTGATCACAAGCAGTTAGTCCTGGCTCATCTGCTATGCCAGGAATGTGAGGAGGCAGGCTCAGAGGGGCTGGCCCAGCTATCTTTCCCCTTTGGGACCATCCATTTCCTGAATCTTTGCCTCCCTGGGATCCCCTCTGACCTGGCCAAAGGAAAGAGAAAAGACTCCATGGAAGTAGGTCCAACAAGTGGCAGGTGATGGTCTCCAGACCTATCCGGCTCTGAGAGCCTGTGGGTTCCTGCAGCTGCCCAGGCCACTGGGAACTCCTTGTGCTCCAGACTGGGCTCTCAAAGAGTTCACTTTATAGTGACTGTAGCAATGGCAACAGCTCAACTGTCACTTCCTGAGCACTCACTAAGGGCCAGGTGCTAGCCTAAGGGCTTTGCCTGGGAGGCAGGAGCTATGACTGTCCCATTTTACAGAGGGAAAAACAGGCACCAAGAGAGTTCAGAATGCACTTCTGTAGCTAGCAAGTGGAAAGGCCACAGATTAGACTATTTGTACCCTGGGCCCTGCACTGCTGGGGAAACTGAGGCCCAGTTTCCTGTGGTGCCCTGAAGAACCACGGGGATGAGGCTAGGTTGCCTCAGCTCTTCTACAGATGACAGCAGGGCTGAAAGATAAGCCAGTGGGACTAACTGCCTGAGGTCCACACACTGGCCATGTGGGCATCTGAGTATCCCCTCCACTGAGCTCCCTGGTCTAGTCACCTCCTCTGCAGGCCTCAGCTAGGGCTGGATATCTTAGCGTGGGTGAGCTGTGCGCCTCAGTTCCCTTGGGGTGCTCCCTTGGTGGTGAGTGAGGTCATCCCAGCAGTGACTCTCTTTGTTTACAGGCAAGGGACCCCTTCATGTTTCCCTGATCAAAAAGTGAGCCATAACAACGATGCTTGTGTGGCCCATACACTTTCCACCTGCTCCTCACAGCCAGGCAGGGCAGGGGCCACCATGAGCCCATTCTGCAGATGGGAAAACTGAGCTGGTGAGCAGCAAGGCCAGAGGCTATACCCTTTCCCCTGCCCAGCAAGGGGGTGCTTCATCATTTGCATTCATTATTGGGAAAGCTGAGGCACAGAAGGTTCTGTGTCCTGCCTGGGGCCATCCAGTCAGGAAGAGGTGGAGCTGGGATTGAAACTTGGGCTCTTCAGCCTCAGTGGCTGCAAAAGTTGCCACAGCTCCCTGAGCCCCCTGCCCACTCCAGGGGGACCTCATTTTCTATCACCTTCCTTGCCAGCTCACCTGGGTCACTTTGGCCTTCCTTCCCAGGCCAGTGTGGGCCACCTCTGAAGAAACAGTGAACTTCCCAGGCCTCAGAGTGCCCATCTAAGAAATGGGCACCATCTCCAAAAGCCAGGGAGTCCCCAGGTGGGTCCAGGCTCCAGG
Source organism: Galagoides demidoff (assembly GCA_963574575.1). Classification (NCBI taxonomy): domain Eukaryota; kingdom Metazoa; phylum Chordata; class Mammalia; order Primates; family Galagidae; genus Galagoides; species Galagoides demidoff. The sequence continues at coordinate 10,488 of CAUYQV010151221.1, read as the reverse complement.
CTCCCAGTGCCCTGCTCCCACCCCCATCACAGCCTTCTGGGGGCTAGTCTTAGAAGCATTGTTGGGGCTGCCAGAGTGCTATGGGGCCCCGTGCAGCCTCACCTGCTGGCCTTGGGAATGCCCTGGGCCTAGGAGACCCTTCTCATCTTCAGGATCCTCATCTTGCCTGCTGTCCTCCTGAGACAAATATCTCCAGAACTGGCTAGGGATTTGGGGTGCATTTCATGCTTCCCCTCCTGCCTTGGGCCCTTCTCCTCCCTTTGAACTGTCTGTCTTGCTGTGGAGGGAGCTATTCATAGCCTAGATGATGCAAAATTTATAAAGTGTGGCTGGCAGGGCTGAGTCTACCCCGGTGCATGGCCACACTGCACCCCTCCCACTCGGGGTGGCTGTTTCTCTGTGCAGGAATCTGTGGGAAAGTGTGTGAGAATGTGTGAGTGTGAAAGTGAGTATATGTGTGTGTATGTGTGAATGTGAGAGTGAGCAAGTGTGTGTGAGAAGAATGTGTGCAGGTGTGATATGTGCAAGTGTGTGAGTATAAATGTGAATGAGAATGTATGTGTGAGTGTGCAAGTGAACTTGTAGGGCCTCTCCCCGCATCTGTAGTCTTAGGGGTGGGGCAGGTGCCCCCATCATCTTCCTTCCCTCTAGGCCTTATGCTGCACAGATTAGAGGTGACAACGATCCATGCTGGCAGGCCTGCATGAGAGCCAGGCACTGTAGTCTGGGCTCATTCCATCTTCATGATACCCTATGTAGTAGTTGCCATTATTACCCATATTTTATGGGTGGGTAAACTGAGGCCCAAAGAGGCCAGCTGCAACAACTGGGGCCTGAGAGTGGAGGGCTGGGAAGTGAGGGAGCTGGGTTTCAAACCCTTGTCTGTTGGCTTAATTACCACAATGCACCCTCCCACCTCCCTCTGACCAGTGGTGTCAATGGGTTGGTTGTTTGTTCAGTGGTAGGCTGCAGGTAAAGGGAGCTTCACTAGCTTCCCAGGGGGCTGGTCTAGCCCCTTTCCGGATAGTGGGTGAAGCCCAGGGGTAGAAATGAGCTCTCCCAGGGAAGGGATCTGGACCACCCACCTTGGGCTCTGCTCTTGGCACCATGGGGACCGTGTGCAGATGTGGCCTAGGATGGCAGGGGACCCATGCCCACCTCTGTCAGCCAGACTGCTCTACAGGGATGCACTGCAGAAGAGAGGCCCTGTGGGGGAAATGACAAGAATGCAGCAGCCCTGTGGGTGCCCTCCTTCTGAGTTCCTACTGCCAGGGCTGCGCCCACACAACTATCCTGAGTTGGGCGCTGCTCTAGTCCCCAGTCAGTCTGGTCTGGGTATAGGCCTGGCCTCTGGCCACATCTCTATATAGCTGTTACTGCTATGGTCCTGCTGCGTCCCTGCTGATTTTTCCCCCTTTATGTTGATGTAAACTTCATGTAAGGGACAATTGCCTTATTTATTTATTTATTTATTTATTTAATTTTTTAATTTTTTCGAAACAGAGTCTCACTATGTTGCCCTTGGTAGAGTGCCATGGCATCATAGCTCAGAGCAACTTCAAACTCTTGGGCTTAAGCCATTCTCTTGCCTCAGCCTCCCAAGTAGCTGGGACTACAGACATCCGCCACAATGCCTGGCTATTTTTTGGTTGCCATTGTCATTGTTTAGCTGTCCAGGACCAGGTTTGAACCCGCCAGCCTTGGTGTATGTGGCCTGCGCCCTAGCTGCTGAACTATGAGCACTGCCAGAGTCGCCCTTTTTAAAGTGTACAAATTCGGCTCGGCGCCTATGGCTCAAGTGGCTAAGGTGCCAGCCACATACACCTAAGGTGGCAGGTTCAAATCCAGCCCAGACCCTCCAAAAAAACAACAATGATGACTGCAACCAAAAAAAAATAGCCGGGTGCTGTGGTGGGTGCCTGTGGTCCCAGCTACTTGGGAGGCTGAGGCAGGAGACTCGCTTGAGCCCAGGAGTTGGAGGTTGCTGTGAGCTGTGATGCCATAGCACTCTACCCAAGGTGATAGCTTGAGGCTCTGTCTCAAAAAAAATAAAAATAAAAAAGTAAAGTGTACAAATTCAGTGCCATCTTTTACATTCACAGTGTTGTGTCATTACCACCACTCTCAAGCCCTGAAAGAAAATGCAGTGAAAGTGAGAAGCAGCCAAGACCTCCCCTCCCCTAGCTCTCTGTGTCTGTGGATTTGTTGATTCTGGACGTTTTATGTCAGCTGCGTGGAGCATCTCTCCTTTGCACCTGGCTCCTTACACCCTACATAGTAGCCACAGGTTTCACTCCTGTTACAGCACATGTCAGGATTTCATTCCTTCTTATGGATGAGTGACATTCCTTTGAGTGGTAATACTGCATTTTATTAACTCATTCACTTGTTGATGGACATTAGGCTATTGTGAATAGCGTAATTCACATTCATGTATGTGTTTTGCTTGAAGACCTGCTTCAGTTCTTTTGGGCAGAGACTTAGGAGTGGAACTGCTGGTTGTGCTCCCTAGTGGCTAACGTTCTTGACAATAGTCCTGGCAGACACTCTCTGGTCCATCCTGTGTGCATCCAACCTGCCGGTCTACCTACCCCGACTTGCCTTGTGTGCCCCTCCCATGACTGGGAGCTCCAACTGGGAGCCAGGCTCTGAGGCACAGGTTCCAGATGGCGAAACTAAGGCCCACAGGGGAGCGGGGCCTGGCTCTGTGAGTGGGAGCTGAGCTAGGACTTAACCTCAAGTCGATTGGCCCCCCCAAGTCCTGGTGCTCTGCCCTGCAGCTGTGTGTCTCAGACAGGCACATGCCCTGGGGAAGCCAAGCCACATTCACCTGACCCATCTTGGAGCATCTGCTTTCCTCAAAGATCCAGGGCAGGACAGGAGACTCATGGTGGAAACAAACCCCAGGTGGGTTCTGCAGTAGAGGGCCAGCCTCACATAAATCTTCATCCTCAGTCAGATGTGTACAAGAAATGTCATTGCTCAGACAGCCAAGATGTGGCAGGACCCTTCTCCCCCGTCCCAGCTCCCCTTCCCCAGCCCACCCACTGGGTGGTGACTCAGATGTGATCTGAGCTCCCAGGCAGCCTCCTCAGGGTGTGCCTTGGGAGGGCTCTTTGTCATGTCCTTCCCCTTCCAAAGAGAGACAGCAAATCCCTCCCCTGCCTGGTGGAACTGCCTGAGCCCTCTGCACCCTCAGGTTGACTGAAAGACACCCAGCACCTGTGTGGGTGGCTGGTGGCCCCTCCCTCCCTGCCAGCCCTGGGCATTGAATGGAGCCTTGGCATTTGTTTTTCTTTCCTCCAGGGGTTCTGGTTCCACTCAGCAGGCAGCCCCTCCCACCCTTGCTGCACTGCTCTGTGCACTGGATAAACACTGAGGTGATCCCCTGGTCAGTCCCCTGGCTTGGCCAAGGTAGCTGAGGTGGTGGCCATCTTGGGACCCCATGACTGCCCCCAATACTGTGGTATTCACTATGCCTCACTCTGTAGGTGGAGAAACTGAGGCCTCTAGTGAGGTTGGACAGTCCCAAAGTTCCCGCCAAGTCTGGAGGGTGGGAATGGGCTGGGAACAAGCTCGCCTGATTCCTCCTCCCAGACCTGAAGTCTGATCCTCTGTGTAGGCGGTGGCCCAACTCTGTGTGTTCTGTAGTCCTGGGTCTTCCATGTCCCCTTGGCCGCACCCCAGGGGTCCTGAAGTGCTAAACTACCCATTCAACAGATGCTGACTGTCTGCTACAGGGATTTGCCTCACACAGGAGCCCAGGCTCTCCAGGAAGACAGACAGTGCTAAAATGCCTGTGAAGCTGAGCCTGGGTACTAGCTTCCCTGGGCCTTCAGGTCTGGCTGATTCCTGTTTCCACCTCAGTCCTGTTCAGGTCTTGGAGCTTCCCCATCCAGTACTCAGATCCCCAGATGTGGAGAGGGCTGGGGACTTCTGTTTCCTGGCCAGACCCTGCCCAACTCACTTGTGGCTGCATTCTTGCTGACCAGACCAGGTTATTAGGGCCCCACGTCTCTTTCCTTGCCGTAATCATGAGCTCCCTGAGGATGAGAATGGTCAGGTTTCTTCCATGGGAACAGACTCCAGCTTCAAGGATGCCTCTGATGATGTCACATCTCTCAATATCACTTCATGTCACCTCTGCAGCAGGCACTGCAGGGCATCGTGAAGTGTCAGTTCCCGCTCCCCTCCTCCCTAGTATTGTCTTCCTGCCTAGACATGCCCAAGAAGATGGTGCTCCCTGTTCCCCCGCCCTAGAAGATGCCCCTTTGATCAGAGGCCTGGACTGGGGCACTAGCCTGCTTAGCAGCTGAGGAGGCTGAGAGGGAGCCCCTGGGCCCTGCAGCCTCTGGGGCAGAGAGGACCTGCTCAGCCAGCTGAGCCTTTCAGCAGTGGTTAGGGGGTCTGAGTCAGACTGGGACTCAGACCCATAGAGACATACATGCCCATACCTCTGTTGACACAGAGACACACACATTCAAACACAGACACCTGCAGGGCCACACACTCACCTAGCCTCCCAACCCCCATGTAGCTCAGGCTGTGACAGGGTAAGCGCAGGTGCCCTCTCGTCCCTGACTCATTCTAGTGGGGTGGCAAGCCTTAGGGTAAGTTCCGTTACCCACCAGAATAATCTTCAAAATCAGACACACCAAACCCACAGCCTGTGGTGAGCGTCCCTGCGCAATGAAAGGAAGCTTGTGGTCTCCCTGCCACAGCCCCTGCTGGCTGCTTTCCTGCACACCAGGTCTTCCAGGAGCCTTTCCACTCTGCCAGTGTCTTCCATGTTGTGGCTGCTACAGGTCCTGCCAGGCATGTGTTGGACACAGGGCATGGGGGTATTTCTGACACCCAATTACCAACAGTGTTCTGCTGCTTTTCTGAGGTTATAGCTTCCACATATGCCGATTATTTCCAGAGGGTTTTGCTTCAGTGAATAATTCTTGGGTCAATAAGTTAGTGGGTTTTACCCTCATTTTCATGGACACTGTGGGCATAGGGTCCAAAATTCACAGGCACACTGGGGTTTGGGCATCTCCCTCCCATCCTTGTCCCCAGCCTCTCATGTCTCTCCAGAAATGACTTCTGGATTTCTTTTGTGTCCTTCCAGACGTCTCCAAGAGGTGGAACATGTTGTGTCTCCTGTGGGGTGTGACCAAGGTCTATCCTGCAGTGTGGACATCACCATGCTTCACGCCAGCTACACTCTATGGTGAGTACTCCGGCTGTGTAAACAGGCTGTAGTCAGCACCCTTGCTCAGGTGTGCCAGGATCTCTGTGAGCCAGAGTTAGCAGTGAACTCTGGGGGTCAGTAACTTTTGGCAATCTGGCCTTACGGGGGCCGACTGGCAGGGACAAGTGGATACTCTTTCTCAGAGCCTTGTTGGGGCTTTGACAATCTGATGGGTGAAAAATAGCTCCTCTGGGTGTGTTGAATTTGGCTTGCACTTTTTAGAGCCATCCAGAGTGGGCTGTTGGGAGCACAGAGAAGGGCCCCTAGGCCAGGCAGTCAGCTGTGGCATGGGGCAGGAGGCACTGAGTGTGTTTGGGGTAGGCAGGGTGCCTCATACCCTGGGCTTGTGTTGAAGGCCAGCGAAGCTTCCCAAAACATCTGCTTCCCTGGGCCTGGCGATGGGCGGAGGATTTCCTCCTAGGCAAACCGCAGGCACAGGAGGCAGAGCCACAGCAAAGGCAGGAGCAGTGGAAGTCAGGGTGGCTTTAGGAGCAGGTGGGCTGCTGGCTGTGTGGCAGGGATCTGCCAGCCCACCTCACCTAGGGTTTGTCCTCCAGGCACTGAGGACGCAGGTTAGGACAAGGAGAAGGGAGGCCAAGGCAGGGTCTTCTCCCATCCTGCTAAGGCTATGAGCAGAGGCCACCCTAATAAACGAGGCCTGTCCCCCTTAGCAAACAATGAACCACATGGAGTGGGCGATGTTTTATTCATGGCCGGTGCAGAGCGATCAATTTCCGGCTCCCGCCAACCAGCCCGGCACTGCCTCCATCATCCTGCCAGCCTAGGCTATTTTGGGCCTGGGTTTGGCCTCACCTCCCCCAATATTCAAGCCCTCTCCCCGCTTGGGGTGGGAACACCCATCTGGGCTTGGGTGATAGGCCAGAGGGGCAGAGAAGCTGCAGGTCCAGTCTGCTGTGCATTTGGGTAAACTGAGGCCCAGAGAGGTACAGTGACAAGGTCAGGCTTCTGTGGCCATGGAGGACCAGGCTGTCATTTCCCCCAGTGCAGCTCCTAAGGATTATCATTTTCATTTCACAGGAGAAATTGGGGAACTCAGGTGTCAGGTGATGGCTCCAGGTCTTTGCACCTCCTGACAAGCCTTCAGGCCATGGGTTACCAGCACCCCAGCACCCCCTCCCTGTGCCATTCTCCCATGCACTCCACAAACACCCCCACGATCTGCCTGGGCCACAGAGAGGGGCAGCCTCAGCTGCAGGCCAGAGAGCGTTGCCTGCCCACCACTGTCTGCACACAGTGTCCTCTGGGCCCCACAAGACAGGCGAGTGTCCCCAAGCCTCAGAGGTCCTGGTGCAGCTCCTTCAGAGGAAACACAAGGCCCAGAGTGGGTGGAAATTCACCCTGAGTTCATACAGCTCAGCCCTGACAGGGAGGGGAGAGGGCATAGGGAAGGAGCTCATATTAATTTATTATTACTCTGCGCCCTTGACATCTTTGTGGCTCAAGTCATGGTGCCATGGTTCAGCCTCCTATTCTGGTGCCCCTGCTCTGTGCTTGGCCCCTGTGGGGAGATGAATGAGCTGGCATAGGTGCATGTGGTGCTGAGACCTGCAGGCTTCTCAAAGCAGGGTTCTCCGGCTCTAGGGTGATGGGAGTGGTGAGCCCTCCCTGGCCTTGTCTCACAGGCTCCAGCCCTGTGATGCCCTCATGGGTCCTGGAGCTGTGTCTTGTCTGGGAAGCCTTTGGGGCTGGACCACAGTGGATGCTGGGAGGGTAGGCAGGCGGCTAGAGACTTGGGCAGATTGTGGGGGTCCTGTCCCCAAGACAAAGCTAGCGGCAAGGCCCCCATTGGCATACAGCTGCCTATGTGAGCCTAGGCTGGATCACCTAGCTGGCTTCTGTGATCACACTGCCCCAAGGTGGGGTAGTAGAGGGACTTGAACTGGCCCCTGAAAGCTCCAGGCCCTCTGAACTTGGTCCCGTAAGACAGGGCTCCATAGGGCCAGTTGAGGTACTTGGTGGGTGCCCACCTCAGCCCAAGTACCTTGAGGGAGACCTCTGGGTGTCAGGGGAGGGTGAGGTGCAATTTCCTCTCTGCTTGAAACATGAACATCCTCCCCAGAGGCTCTAGGGAAGCACTCCAGGCTGGGGGATGGCCCTGGGGTGTCCTATCCTGCCCTCTCCCACACCTCTGCCTCCGGCGCCCATGAGCTCCCTGTGCTGCTCTGCCTAACCCCAGGGCTCCAAGGCAAGCAGCAGCCCTGCCCCACCCACCTCTGCCCAATAGGTGATTAGCCAGCCAATTGGCCTGTTCACTGGTCAGCCCCTGCCCCTGGCCAGCAGAGGGGAGGATCCTGCAAGCCTCAGGATCCTCATTTGTAAGGTGAATCTGGGCCACAGCCACTGTAAGGGACTGTGGGGGGCATGTTCTGGGCAGGGGCTAAATAGCCACACACATGTCCCTCCCTGGGGTCTGGCAACCAGGGCTCCACCCTGATCAGCCCTCTATCCCAGGGCTCCCCATGGTACATCCCTGCCCTGTCCTGGTTGGAAACCTCATACCCCACCCAAGCCTCCAATCTCATCTCCAATTTCTGCCTACCTGGTGGCCTGGTCCTCATCTAGTTACCCAGAATAGCCTGGGTCCAGGCACCACCATCTGATCCCCTAGACCTATGTCCAAGCCTAGTTGTGGAAGGGCTGGATCCTGTCCTGTGGGGTGCTTGTGTCTCTTTAGGCCCCTCTGGCAGGCTGTTGTCCCACTTCATTTGCCCATGGCCAACAGGACGGCAAGTGGTCACTGTGGGGCCATGCTCTGCCCCATGACCTTCATCTGACTCACTCACTGACCACTTTGCACAATGGAGAGCACAGAGCCAAGGCCTGGCCCAGGGCTTCCCAGCCAGTGCACCTGTGCTTGGAGAGGACTGAGACTCTGAGGTCCACTCTGGCCTCCCAGGAGCTGCCCAATTGCCCCCTCCCCACCCTGCCGCCAACTCAACTGGAGAGAAAGGGCTGGATTTACATGGTCCACCTGGATGCACCCTTGGAGCACAGGAGACTCAGAGGGAGGAGGCAGTACCTGAGGGCTCACAGCAAGCATGAGGCTGAACTGGGGTGACCATTGTGTCTTCTTCCCCAGCCAGGGGACTGGGGTCATGCCCTGGACCTTGCATCTAGCCTGGACTCTCTTGGCTGAGCACCTCAGTGGGGTCACCCTCCCAAGGCAGCTGGGGCTGTGGAGAAGGGGGGATTCTCTGGAAAGAAGAGCTTCTGCCAGCCATAGGGAGAAGTGATGGGGTCCAACTTGTGGGACCCCATGCCCTTTTCCCTGCTTCAGAGGCCTCCCACCCCCAGCCTCAGGCTTCCTGTCTCTCAGTCTTCCCTTCCCCACCTTCCCTGGCACAGGTCCCAGCGCTGACACGGGAAGACCGTGCCCGGTCTGGGCAGTCACCTTGGACCTGAGTTTGCTTCATTCCCTCTCTGGGCCCTGCCCTGAGCATTGCCTGGGCCATCCTATTTCCAGTACTCTCTGGCCCATTTCGTGTCTGTCTTCCCTGCTAGAAAGTTCCTCTGCAGGGACAGAGATGCTGTCTGGCTTGCCCATCCTATGCCCAGAGCCATGGCTGGTGTACAGCGGGTGCTCAGTAAACCACCAGTGGCAGGGATGGACAGCAGCTGCCTGCCACTGACTGTGGTACCTGAACCCACGTTCCGTCAGCCTTCTCTATTCTATGCACTTACTGGGCACCTGCTGTTTGCCTGGTCCTGCATAGGGGCCAGGAGGAAGACCAACATCCCTGCTCCCTGTGGAGCAGGTGCTGGACTTGGGGAGATGGATGAGCGTCAGGTGGTTAGTTAACTGATGCCTCACACTGTCCCCGGCTCCTTCCTCAAGCAGCCAGCATGGCCCTGAACCCAAGCCTTCGCATAGCTGACCCCCATCTCTTCCATCTTTGCTAGCTGCCTAGCCTCCTGTTATATGTTGCTCCTTGAAGAGACTTTCTCAGACCCAAGCCCCCAGGAACCTTCTCCTCTGAAGTCTGTTCATCTCTATTTTTATCGCCTATCTACCACCCTGGAAGGGCAGATGCAAGGGTCAGGTGCTCTTTGTCTGTTTTCATCATAGTTACATCTGTGTCCAGATCAGGGACTGGCACATTCATTCATTCCTCTATTGAGGAATAAAGGAATGAATGTCGGTTCCTGAATGTTGGTTCCTGTCTTTCCTGTCCTGCCTCCAAAACCTTCAATGAGCTGCCTGTGCACCCCCTGGGTCCTCCAGCAGTGCCCAGAGCCCCGCCCCCCAGCATCTGGAGAAGGTGTGGCCATGTCCTGCCCTTAGGGGTGTCCACAGTGTTTGCCCTGCCTTCAAAGCATTTCCCCAGCCCCAGGTGGCCCAGCTCTCAGCTCTAACTCTTCCCCAGCCCTTCCCCACCTCCACACTTGCTATGTGTCCATCCCAAATAGGACCTGCCCCAGGTGCCTCTGCCTGTCTGGTTTGGGCAGTGCACTGAGACTGAGCCCAGGGCTGTTAGACTCTAGCTGTGGAGGAGGCCAGGATGCTTGCCTGTGGGGGGGACATGACGGCACAGTTATGAAGGGTCCCACAGCACCTGAGTGTTTGTTAATCAGGATCCTCTTTGACTTTATTTTTCAGGTGAGAAAACTGAGGCTCAAAGGTTTAGGGAGTTCTCCACAGTCACAGAGCAGGGAAGGGACAGAGAGGCTGTGGCTGTTACACTTCTTTTCATGACAATAGTGTTTATCATTGTCATGCACCTTCCCTCTATCCCTCCCACCCTTGCAGAGCTGTGTAGGACAGAGAGGCTGAGTAAGGGTCCAGCCATGTACTGGGCTGGGGCTGCTCCCCAGCTGCATCTTCGTCTCCTCATCTGGAAGATGGGGATGAAGAAAGGCTGTGACAAGGGAACCTGGCATACTGTCAGAGTCTGGATGGGCCAGAAGGCTGTCACTCCCCGATCCCAGGGCTCCTGGCCCTCTTGGGGAGGTGACAGGGCCCAGGGCTCACTGTCTAGGTGGAACCAGCTTCAAACAGAAGACTGAGGGCCTGGGGGAGCCCAGACTATGCCCTGGGCCAACCCAGGTGGGCTTCATGGAGAATGGGAGGCTGGATGATGTATGATGTGGGTTTTTTTTTTTTTTTTTTGAGACGGAGCCTCAAGCTATCCCCCTGGGTAGAGTGCCATGGCATCACAGCTCATAGCAACCTCCAACGCCTGGGCTCAAGCGAGTCTCCTGCCTCCGCCTCCCAAGTAGCTGGGACCACAGGC
>CAUYQV010151217.1:0-13582 GCA_963574575.1 Galagoides demidoff | reverse complement strand
TTGAGTAGCTTACAGCCGTTACAGCCTGCCGAGCCTGAAATACTTGCTATCCCTGGCCTTTAGGGAAAACATTTGCTGATCCCCGGTCTAAAGTAAATATTTTAATAGAAGCAAAAATTCAATTGCATTCATTGTCTTCCTTTTTTTTTCTTCTGTTGGTTGTTTCTAAATGTATATCCTTAGGTCTGTTTTCTATTTCTGTGTCTCCCCAAACAAGAACCTTTTATCTTTGTCTGCATTACTAATAAACTTTAATCTCTATATGCAAGTTGTGACCCAGACCCTCTACTCATTCATTTATTTATTAAAATATATATATATATATATATCTCGAGTGTTCTTAAGGGGCTGGAGCCAAAGTGTGGACCTTGAAGTTGAGGTCACTGCTGTCCTGGAGGTCAGTGAGAAGTCCTACCACGTGTGTAAATAAACACGCAAACAGAAGTGTGGATAACCTCTGAACAAAGTGATACACATGTGACATAAAAGTTAGATGATTTGAGCTCCATCCATGTAAACATGAAGGAGCTGGAACATATTCTTCTTAGCAAAGTATCTCAAGAATGGAAGAAAAAGTATCCAATGTGAATCCAAAGAATCCATTATGAAACCAATTTATAGCTTTTCATATGAAAGCTATAACCCAATTATAGCCCAAGAATATGGGGAGAGGAAGTGGAGGGAAGGGGGGAGGATGGATGGAGGGAGGGTAATCGGTGGGAACACACCTACGGTGCATCTTACAAGGGTACATGCGAAATTTACTAAATGTAGAGTAGAAATCCCTTAACACAGTAACTAAGAAAATACCATGAAGGCTTTGTTAACCAGTTTGATGAAAGTATTTCAAATTGTGTATAAAACCAGCACATTGTACCCCATGACTGCATTAATGTGCACAGCTATGATTTAATTATAAAAAAGGGTCTAAATCCACTACTGAACTAAAAGCAGACAAAAGGCAAATCTCTAGAACAAATATTAAAAAGAAAAACTATAAATGAGACCAAATGTGGGTTTTAGAGTTGGCTATTTAGTCCTTCCTGTAAACTTATCTTCTATAATAAATAAATTACATTTACATATTGAAAAAAGTTCGATGATTTGAGAGGGAGGTGCGCATGAATTTGTAGATGATCCGGGATGCTCTTTCTAGGGAGTGGACATGTGAGTGGAGACATGGTAGGACGGCCAGCTAAGACCTAAGGGGACAGCATTTTAGGTACAGGAGCATGGGCTGCAGAGGAGCTTGGCAGACATGGGTGAGCTCAGAGAGGATAAAAAGGGCAGATTGCAAAGAATTTTGCATTTCCCGATATGGCTTTCTGGACCATTCTCTCCTCATCCTCACCCCTTGCACACATCCAAACGGTGACCAAGTTTCGTTCATTTTACATCCTTGACATCTTTCAGATCCGCCCTTTCTTCTATCCCTCCCGCACACACCTAGTGTTTGCTGGCTGAGCTCCTCTCTCCAGGTGCGCACCCCACAGTGCAGAGCGCCTGACAGTTCTAATTCATCCCCCTGCTTAAAGCCCTTCCATAGTTTTTGGATAAAGTGCCAACTTCTTAGCTTTGCACAGGTCCCTGTTTCCTGCTCTGGCCTCTGCTGGCTCCGGTCTTGTCTTCCTCAGCTCTGTACCCAAATCCTTCACTCCGGACCTCAGGGTCTGGTTCCACCAACCTTTCTCCACACCCACCTTCCTACAGTCCCCCCCTTGCACCTCCCCCTGTTGTGATACTCATTACCCTGTAGATTCAGCTCAGTTGCTTTTCCTTCTGAGACACCTTTCAGCTCTCCCAGGCTGATATAGACCACTCTGTGGTCCTCTGCTGTGCCCTGAGCATGACCCCACAGGCACTGCTGGCCACATCATGACCTCTTAGTTCCTTATTCTTCTCTATAGCCCTCATTGCCACTAACATGTAAGGCTTATCTGATTATCTCTGCTGTTTTTTTTTGTTTTTTTTTTTCTATACTGGTGCTCCCTCATAGCAAGGGATTTGCTTTACTCTGTGCTGAACTGCACGGTGGTACGGAGTTTGGCACGATCAACTGCCTGGCTCAGTCTGCTTATATTTCTATAACAAAATACCTGAGACTGTGTGGCTGATAAAGAAAGAACATTTGTTTCTAACATTTCTGGACACTGGGAAGTCCAAGAGCAAGGAGGCTGTGAGATGGCGCCTCCCACCATCCGCAGGAGGGAGGAACGCTGTGTCCTCACCTGGCAGCGGCAGCAGCAGCAGGGTCAGAGAGCCACATGAAGGCTCTATTACAAGGGCCTTAATCCTATTCTTGAGGGAAGAGGACTTTTGGCCTAATTACTTCTTAAAGACCAACTTTATACTACCACATTGGCCATTAAGTTTCAACACCTAAATTTGGAGGGAAGACATTTAAACCATGACATGGCATGATTTTTTTTTTTTCTAAATAAGTACATACTCTACATTCGCATTATCTCCTGGACCAGTGCAGCAGCCCCCACTCTTGTTTGCTACAATCTGCTCCCCATGTGATATTCAGAAGGGATTTTACAAATAAAGTAGTCTACAGCCTTAAAGAAGTTAGTGATTTCTTATAAAGAAAGGGAAATATATTATCATAATTTAATATGATAATGTCAAATATAACATAAGGATATATATGATGTGTCATAACATAGTATATGATCTGTCTACTTCTTCATATCTTTTTTCACTCTCTGATTTCTCTACTAGGCTTTAGACACTGGCCATTCCCATCCTTAGCTGTGCTGGGCTCCTTTCAGCCTCAGGACCTTTGCACAAACAGCTTCTTCAGTCTATGTGGCCAGCTCCTTCTAAGCTTCCATCATCAGCTTCCACCCCCTTTTTCTGAGAGGCCTTCAGGGAACTACCTCTTTGTAGTGTATTATATTCCTCCATCTGCTTTGTTTCTTAACTCTGACCCCCTAATTTGACTTTCATCTTTATTTTTTCTTTTGCAACAATCTCACTTTGTTGCCCTCGGTAGAGTACTATGGCATCATAGCTCACAACAACCTGAAACTCTTGGGCTCAAATGATTTTCTTGCCTCAACCTCCTAAGTAGCTGGGATTATACACACTCACCACAATGCCTAGCTATTTTTATAGACAAGGTCTTGCTCTGGCTCAGGCTGGTCTCAAACCTATGAGCTCAGGCCATCTATCAGCCTCCATCTTCCTAGTGCTAGAATTATGAGCCACCATGCTGGCCTCCTATTTGACTTTTAAAAGTGTACTTACTTGAGTGTTTACTGTTTGTTTCCTTTAATAGATTGTAAACTTTCATGAGCATGTGGACAAAAGAAGCACCGATTTTATCATCATTGTATACTTGACCCTCAGAATGGTGACTAGGGCACAGGAGGTGCTCAAATATTTGCTGAGTCAATGAGTGAATGGACCTTCTTACCTACTATCATAAACACCTGTTAGTTCTCCATTGCCCTGATAGGACAACAAAGTGCTGGACCACAGAGACAATACTATGATTATCTCTGTGTCCCTGAAGCCCATAACAATATTTAACATGTAGTAGGGACTAGATAAATGTTCTTTATAGATCCAAAAAGGAAACAAGAAAGCATATTGAAAGCTGGGATATTGCTAGATGACCTATAACAGAAATAATGTTTCAGCTGTGATTATAAATGTAACAGCAATCGATTGCTTGATGAAGAATGGATAAAGAAGTACATTTTAGGCAGTCCAGGAAATCTTTGGTGCTTTGCAGAGGTTATAGAATCAGTGCAAGGAAAGTGCATCTGAATTTAAAGAGAATCTTTAAGTGGAAAAACGAGAACTAAAAAGTCAGCATCTCAACCAAACAGGCAATGATGAGGAAGAATCTGGTTTTGTACTGAGGAGGATTGGAGGGCTGTGATTGAGTTGGGGACCATGAAAACACTAATGACTGAATTAAGTAGCGGGATCCAGCATCATTATTACTGGTGGTAGTGGCAGGATTTTGGCTGTTAGACGTGTGTCCCATATCCTAGACTAAAAATATGTGAGTGTGTCTGTATGTGTGTCTGTGTGTGCACATGTGCACACATGTGTATATGCCCTTGTGTGTATGTTTTAAAATAAACTCTTATTGGCTTTTGGGACTCAGGAAAATTCTCAGAAAGTCCATCTCAAAAAGGCAACTTAGATGCATCTCAGGATCAGAGCTGTGAGAAGTTCTCACGCTCTTTTTTCTCATTGTTATAAAGTTCAGTTGGTTTCACTGCCTGAGCAGAGATGATAGGAAGAAGAGCAGCTAAAATGAGAGAATCTGATGACCAACTTTCATTGCGTTCATAAAACTATTAAGAATTTTGTGTACGTTATCTATATAGCCACTACCCTATGCACAGAAAACTTGTTGAATTGACCAGGGCAAGAATACTTGGAGTAGATATCAGGGGCTGCCAGTCTTTTTCTAATTCTTCCTTATTTTAAACCTTAATTTCAAAAGCAACAGGTCTTTAGCAAAGGCCGTGCTTTGAGCTCCTTGTTAACTTGAAGATACTTAAATTACAAAAATTGATTCTTTTTTAAAAACTTAGTTCTTTGGTTAGTTTTAGCTGTCAACTCATTGTATACACCAAAAAATTGTTAACAGTCAATAAATAATAAGGTTGCTTTCCACTTTTTTTTGGGATAGCTATTTTTAAAAATGGGTAGCAGGTTTCAGCTAGTCTTTTTTTGAGACAGAGTCTCACTCTGTTGCCCTCAGTAGAGTACTGTGGCATCGCAGCTCAGAGCAACCTTCAGCTCCTGGGCTTAGGCGATTCTCTTGCCTCAGCCTCCTGAGTAGCTGAGACCATAGGCACTTGCCTCAACACCTGGCTATTTTTTTGTTTCAGTTTGGCCAGGGCCGGGTTCAAACCCTTCACCCTCAGTATATGGGGCCGGCACCCTACTTACTGAGCCACAGGCACTGCCCCTCCGCTAGTCTTTAATTAAAGGATCTTATTGACTCTGTTGGAGTAAATCATGGTAAATGAAGGGCCTCTGCTCTTTCCAGATACTAATCACTTAACAAATGAGCTTTAAAAAAGCCCATCAAGTTCAAACTACATGTAATAATAGTTCAGATGACTTTTTTAATCTTTCCGGGAAAAGTAAATTAAACACAGAATCTGTAAGGCAACTGGCCAAATAATCAAATTCCATTTGCCTCTTAACTCAGAGCGAGCTAGATTAGAGAGTAATGAAAAGCCTCCCTTACATAATTTAGTTCCTTATGGCTTTGATTTTTCCCAAATTGCAGCCTTATTGAAGAGCAGGCATCTGTAGATGTCATGCTTAATCGTAGTTGTTTTTAGAACTAAAGTCTGTAATTTCAGAATGAATTTTGGAGGAATCTCTGGGACTGTACAAGGTCCTCCTAAATGAGAACTTATATTTAATTCTGTGATGAAACCAGGAGACGTGATTTGTAGACGTAGTCTGTCTGCTTTCACTTTATTTTTGGATGACCTTGAAGAGACCCAGAGTTTCATGAGAAATCGTTCAAACTTCTTGAAATAAAACACTTTCATATATGCTGCTTATGTATTTCCTTCTTCTTCTTTTTTTTTTTTTTTTTTGAGGTAGAGTCTTACTCCATTGCCCCAGGCTAGAATGCCCTATCATCAGCCTAGCTCATAGAGTGCTAGAATCACAGACATGAGCCATTAGGCCTGGCCAACTTGTTCATTTTCTTTAATTTTTTTTTTAAGTTTGATACCAAATCAGTGTAATTTTGACCTTACAGACAATACATTTGCAGTGACATTGACGACTAGACATGGCTTCTTTGCTGGCTAGAAGGGAAGACTGGACACCATCTATGTAGGATGGGTCTACTTCTGAGAGTTTTATTGGGAGGAAACATTGTATTAATATTACAATTCCTCTGAGTTCTCCTGTAAGCTCTCTGTGCCCTCCTCCTGTTGAGTTAACTACATTTTCAGGGTAGAGTCATCTTCATTTATTTATTCATCAAATATTTATTGAGCACTTGTAGTAGACCAGACTTTGTAATAAGGAGTTGAGAATAAAAAAGGTAAGCCCTGATGCACCTTACTTAGAAAAAAGAGTCAATACGTGAATAAACACAAAGAAAATTAAGAGGGAATACGTTTTCAGCCAAGAATAAAGACTATGAAATAAACAAGCAGCAAAAAGTGACTAAAATTAGAGGTGGGAATAAGTTAGGCTTTAAGATAGGTTGTTCACGTAGGGTTTCTCTGAAGACGTGATATTTAAGCCAAGGCAAGGATGATGAAACCAACAAGTAGAGATTTGGAGAAGAAAATTCTAGGCAGGGAATTATCCCAGAACTCTCTGAGAGAATGACCCATTTTTGCTCTCCACTTCTCTTCCTCTTTGTGCATTTGGGAGCATTCAAAGGCTTTATTTTCAATAGCTTTACATCTTTCATGTTTACATGGAAGGACCTAGAACATATTCTCCTCAGTAAAGTATCTCAAGAATGGAGGGAAAAGTATCCAATGTACTCAGTACTTCTACGAAACCAACTTATGTTTACTCACACTTTCTTATGAAAAATAGAGCACACCAATAGCCCAGGATGAAGGAGAGAAATGGAGTGGGAAGGAAGGGGAGGGGAGAGGTTTGCTAGAGGGAGGGTAAAAGGTGGGACCACATCTATGGAGCATATGGCAAGAGTACAAGTCAAATCTGTCAAGTGTAGAACATAAATGTTTTAACACAATAATCAAGTAAATGAGGCAAAAGCTATGTTGATTGGTTTGATGTCACATGTCAGATTGTATTAAAAAATCAACACATTGTACCCCACATATGCATAAATGTACTCATGATTTTTGTGTATATGACTTAATAAAAATAGGAAAACAAATTCTAGGCAGGGGGAAAAGTTTGGAGTGACTGGACAACTTAAATAAATTGATTTGTCTGGAGATGGTGAGTGATGATGAGCAAGATATAGGAGATTGGAGAGTGGTTGAGAATCATTCAGTTCCTTATAAGCTTTAGGAAGGACTTGGGAGTGTATTCTAAATTTAATGAGAAAACATTTTATTTTCACAGTATCTTTTCTCTTTTTCTTTTCCAGTCACAAGCAATTTATAGGGTCCTTTTTAGTCCCTTTCAACCATTAATTGCTGAACATTTACCCTGCACTTCACAGACTCTTGCCTTCCTAAGATTAGGGTCCCAGTGGGGAGATGACTAACACCCAAACTAGGGTTTATGTGGAATAGAATTCTAGAAAATAAAGCCCACAATGCACAAACCCATAAATAATGGGGGATCAGGTATAGCACCATTGACTTTGACGTTCAGTCCATCTTTTTAGTCTTCAGTCTTTGTTCTAAATTCTCAATTCCTAATTTTTTGGCAGAACTGTGTTAGAAAGTGACCAGCTCATGATTGTTTAATTTTTTTGTTCAGTCCATTATATTCCATGTATCTTTCACTGTGTTTATTTTTTCTGCCTTTTATGGTAGCAGATATAAACTGAAAAGTAATGTGTTTTTTTCCATTAACTTCATAGTAACACGATCCCCCGTTTTATATGATGAAATGTTGAACCTGATGTGTTGCAGAATGATGGATTTGACTATACTAAAAGGGGAGTTATATTGCATAGGAAACCATGTCAGGGAAGCTTGGGATAGGACTCCTTAGAGTTGATACCAGAGCCAAGACCTCAAGAAGGTGAGCATGACGTAGGGCCAGACAGGAGGAAGAGCGTCCCCTACTGGGACAAGAAGGACACAATTATAAGAGGGACTTAACCTAAAAAATGCAATCAGTATAACCTAATTCTTTGTACCCTCAATGAATTCTAAACAATTATAGATAGATAGATAGATAGATAGATAGATAGATAGATAGATAGATAGATAGATGGATGGATGGCTGAATTTGATCAGTGCAAAAAAAAAAAAAGAAGGAATGCAAGCCCAGGGTGGCTGCAGCAGAGGGACTGAGGGAAGGAATAGCTTCTACTCTACAGAGATGTTATGGGCAGATACAGCAGAAAACGACCCACAGGACACATGGCTGTTTTGTTCAGGTGTTCATATATTGTGAAGAAACGAGGCATTAAAGTAATAGAATGGCCAACCGTGCTTAGAATTTATTTATTGATATAGGCAGAGACTTTTGGAGCAGGAAGGGGACTCAGGACACAGGGAAAATGTAACTTAGCTTTCTGTTTATTGGTAAAGATAATTTTTTCATAAGAATTGTAATGATTGACCTAAAATAACACGTAGGTAATCCAAAGTTGTCATCCAGTAGTTCAAATGTATCTGGGTACCCTTTAAACCAGCTTGTATTCCAAGAAGTTTTTTTTCTTCTTTTCTTTTTTTATTATTTTTTTCTTTGTTTCTAACATGACAAACTTACTTCTTCTTCTTTTTTTTGGCTGGGGGCTGGGTTTGAACCTACCACCTCCAGTATATGGGGACAGCACCCTACCCCTTTGAGCCAAAGGCACTGCCCCCAAACTTACTTCTTTATTTCCACTGCATGAAGTTGAGGAGTTAACATTTAAAAAAAAAATTATTATTGTCTAGCTCGGCATCCATAGCACAGCGGTTAGGGCATCAGCCACATGCACTGAGGATGGATGATGGATTTGAACCCAGCCTGGGCCAGCTAAACAACAATGACAATTGCAACAACAACAAAAAAAGCTAGGCATTGTCGCCTGTAGTCCCAGCGACTTGGGAGGCTGAGGCAAGAGAATTGCTTAAGCCCAAGAGTTGGAGGTTGCTGTGAGCTGTGACGCCACAGCACTGTACTGAGGGTGAGATAGTGAGACTCTGTCTCAAAAAAAAACAAAAAAATTATTACTGTCTACTGAGGAGAGCTTTACATTAAGGAGCAAATGCTCACTAAATACATGGGAAAAGTAATTTTTTTAATTAAATCATAACTGTGTATATTAATGCATTTATGGGGTACAATGTGCTGATTTGATATACATTGTAGAAAGCTTACATCAAACTCATTATCATGACCATCACCTCACTTATCTGTTGTGGTAAGACACTTCTACTCTTTAATAGTTTTGATATGTAACCTTGCATTTGAAATCCCACCCAATACCCTCCCACCTCCCAACTCCTCCATCCTCTCCCCACTCCCTCTTCTTCCCTCCTTCATTCTGGACTATAGTTTTATTTTATCATTCTTACAAAAAAGCAAGTATTTCAAAACCTACTTCTGTGAGGGGTTCATGAAGACTGGAAAAGTAGGATATAGAAACACTGCTGGCTGCAGGGGAACTTGTAAAACCCTTTCCTAACATGACACCATCAAGGGGTAAAGCCAAAGAGCCACGTTCTCATGAAGTCCCCTCCTAAGTGGAAATCCTGGAGTTCCTTTTGCTGCTGTGTGCAAGAGACATGTACAGGCATTCACAGGGGGACAAACATATGCCCCATGTATAACTTGTCCTTACAAACGGAGGCCATCACAGGTAGTGGGTAATTGTACCTGTTCCAACGTATGTACAGATTCAGCTACAGAACCTGTCTTGTTCGTCGCCTGAGTACGGCCTGGATAAAAAAGTTCATCATGGAACTTGTCTCAGTCTGTTCTCTGTTGCAGTAACAGAATACTTGAGGCTAGAAATTTAATAAGAAAAGACTGTTGTTTTGGCTTATAGTTCTGGAGGGCAGGATGTGCCAGGGCATGATGGCAGCTCCTGGTACAGGCTTTCATACTGGGTCCTACCATGGTAGAAGAGGAACGGCAAGCTAGTCCATGGAAAAGAGATGGAATACAAGGGATAGTCTTTCACTGTATCAACCCCCTCCCTCAGTAATTAATCCAGCTCCCCAGAGCAAGAATTCACACCATAGAATTAACCCCGTCTCTTAGGAATGCCTTTAATTCCTCTGAATGACAGACTCTCCTCTCAAAGGCCCACCAAGCAAGGTCACCATGCTGGGAAGGAAACTTTCAACACAAGAATCCTGAGGGACGGAGGATTTTATCATAATGAAAATTAAGAAATATTTTAATGCCATCAATCAGAAAACAGATACAGGAATTGTGGCAGTCTAAACTATTTTCAAAAACTGCAGCTTCATGAATCTAAGCGAATAAATCTTAAAAATACTATGTTGAGTCAGAAAAGCAAGTTTAGATGGATATGTACCTCTTTTTTACATTATAAAAATATACCTTTTACCTGTGGCATGTTCCAAACAATACTGCTTTGTTGTGGATGCAGACATTATTGACAAATGTAAAAAAGAGGTACAATAGCCTAGATATTTGATATCACATTTAGACAATATCAGGAGAGGGTGTGCAGATGGCTTTAACACTATTGTGTAAGGATTTTCTTCCTTCAGAAATATATGTGCAAAAACACATATATTGTATGTTTATCATTTATTGTTTTTGTATCTCATATATAATACTTAAGTCTACCCATGAAGCAAAATAATAAAATACAGAAACGTTGTCACAATATTTATGCAATTTTTTTAACTTGGCAAAAATATTAGAACAATACCAGGAACTTTGAATAAATATGACTTGATGGTTAGACCACCTCCACTCTCCCATTTTAGCTTAGGACCCTATGGCCATATGGTACACAGTTGCAGAGGTTTCTAGTTATATCAAAGTTTATGCCAGGAGTCAGCAGATTTTTTCTATAAAAGTCCAGTATATTTGTTTCCTGGGAGTGCTGTAATAAATTACTCCACATTGTTGGCTTCAGAGAAACAGAAATTCATTCTCTCACAATTCTGGAAGCCACAGGTCCAGAGTCAAGGTTTCAGTAGGACCATGCTCCCTCAGGGCTGCTGTGGGAAGGTCTGTTTGAGCGTCTTCCAGGTTCTCGTGGCCTCAGCTTGTGGCTGCACCTCTCTGGTCTCTGCCTCCATCTCCACATCAGCTTCTCCTCCTCTGACTGCGTCTCGTCTCCCTCTGCCTCTCTCACATAAGGATGCTGTGATGTCACTTAAAGACATCTGGAGAACACTTAGAGAACTAAAAATAGATTTGCCATTTGATCCTATAATTCCTCTGCTAGATATGTATCAAGAAGACCAAAATCATGTTACAATACAAATAGTTGTACCAGAATGTTCATTGCAGCCCAATTCACAATTGCTAGGACATGGAAGAAGCCCAAGTGCCCATCAACCTATGAATGGATCAATAAATTGTGG
Organism: Galagoides demidoff; assembly: GCA_963574575.1. Classification (NCBI taxonomy): domain Eukaryota; kingdom Metazoa; phylum Chordata; class Mammalia; order Primates; family Galagidae; genus Galagoides; species Galagoides demidoff. Next base: position 2,414 of record CAUYQV010151217.1, on the reverse strand, counting down.
TACATGTATACCATGGAATACTATGCAGCCACAAAGAAAATGGAGACTTTACTTCCTTCTTCATGTTTACATGGATGGAGCTGGAAAATATTCTTCTTAGCAAAGTATCTCAAGAATGGAAGAAAAAGTATCCAATGTACTTGACCCTACTATGAAACTGATAGTTAGCTATCACAGGAAAGCTATAACCCAAGTTAAACCCAAGAATACAGGGAAAGGGGAGAGGGAGGGCAGAGGAGGGGGGATGATAGGTCAAGAGAGGGGTAATGTTGGGATCACACCTATGATCTATCCTACAAGGGTACATCTGAATCTCTCTAAATGTGGAATATAAATGTTTTAACACAATGACTATGAGAATGACATGAAGGCTATGTTGACCAATTGGATGAGAATGTTTCAAATTGTATATGGAACCAACACACTATACCCCATGATAGTATTAATGTGCACAACTATGATTTAATAAAAAAAAAGAAATTATCAAATTTTGGGAACAAAACAACAATGAAGACATGAATTATCAGAACCTGTGGGATATTACAAAGTCAGTAGTAAGAGGGAAATTTATATTATTGCAAGCCTTCCTCAAAAGAATGGAAAGAGAGGATGTCAACAACTTAATGGGACATCTCAAACAACTGGAAAAGGAAGAACATTTCAACCCTAAACTCAGCAGAAGAAAAGAAATAACCAAAATTAGAGCAGAATTAAATGAAATTGAAAACAAAAGAATCATTCAAAAGATTAATGAATCGAAAAGTTGGTTTTTTGAAAAGATTAACAAAATTTATAAACCTTTGTCTAACCTAACCAGAAACAGAAAGTGAAATCCCTAATATCATTAATCAAAAATGATAAAGGCGGAATAACAGTGGACACCTCAGAAATTCAAAAACTCTTTAATAAACACTATAAAAACCTCTATTTTCAGAAATATGAAAATCTGGAGGAAATAAACCAATACCTGGAAACATGCCATCTTCCTAGACTCAGGCAGAAAGAATTGGAAATATTGAATAGACCTATAACCAGTACTGAAATAATATCAACTATATAAAATCTCCCAAAAAAGAAAAGTCTGGGACCAGATGGCTTCACATCAGTATTCTATCAAACCTTTCAAGAGGAACTAGTACCTATATTACATAGCCTTTTCCACAACATAGAAAAAGAAGGAATATTCCCCAACACATTCTATGAAACAAATATCTCCCTGATCCCCAAACCAGGAAAAGATCCAACAAGAAAAAAAATTATAGACCAATATCTTTAATTAATATAGATGCAAAAATATCTAATAAGATTCCAGCAAACAGAATCCAGCAACACATAAAACAAATTATACATCATGACCAAGTTAGGTTTATCCCAGGGTCTCAAGGTTTTTTCAACATACATAAATCTATCAATATAATACATCACATAAAACAAAAAACAAAGACCAAATGATTCTCTCAGTTGATGTAGAAAAAAGATTTTGATGATAGCCAGCATCCTTTCATGATCAAAACACTTAAAAAAAAATAGGTATAGAAAGGACATTTCTTAAACTGATAGAGGCCATCTATAGCAAACCCACAGCCAATATCATATTGAATGGAGTAAAATTGAAAACATTTCCACTCAGATCAGGAACCAGGCAAGGTTGCCCATTGTCTTCACTGCTACTTAACATTGTAATGGAAGCCTTAGCCATTGCAACCAGGCAAGAGAAGGCAATCAAGGGTACCCAGATAGGATCAGAGGAGATGAAACTTTCACTCTTCTCAGATGATATGATTTTATACCTGGAAAACCCCAGGGAGTCAACTACAAAATCTTAGAAGTGATCCAGGAATACAGTACCATCTCAGGACACAAAATCAATACTCACAAATCAGTAGTGTATATATATATATCAACAATAGTCAAGCTGAAAAAAAGAGTCAAGGACTCTATTCCTTTTACCATAGTGCTAAAGAAGATGAAATATTTGGGGATTTCCCTAACAAAGGGCGTGAAAGGTCTCCTTAAAGAGAACTATGAAACTCTAAGAAAAGAAATAGCTGAAGATGTTAACAAATGGAAAAATATACCATGCTCATGGCTGGGAAAATCAACATTGTTAAAATATCCATACTATCCAAAGCAACATACAAATTTAATGCAATTCCTATTAAATACTATCATACTTTAAAGACCTGAAAAACATAGTACTTAATTTTATTTTATTTTATTTTATTTTATTTTATTTTATTTTATTATTATTTTTTTTTGAGATGGAGCCTCAAGCTATCCTCCTGGGTAGAGTGCCATGGCATCACAGCTCATAGCAACCTCCAACTCCTGGGCTCAAGCGAGTCTCCTGCCTCCGCCTCCCAAGTAGCTGGGACCACAGGTGCCTGCCACAACGCCCGGCCATTTTTTGGTTG
>CAUYQV010151211.1:0-16957 GCA_963574575.1 Galagoides demidoff | reverse complement strand
CTCAAGCTATCCCCCTGGGCAGAGTGCCATGGCATCACAGCTCATAGCAACCTCCAACTCCTGGGCTCAAGCGAGTCTCCTGCCTCTACCTCCCAAGTAGCTGGGACCACAGGTGCCCGCCACAACGCCCGGCCATTTTTTTGTTGCAGCCATCATTGTTGTTTGGCGGGCCTGGGCTGGGGATTCAAACCCGCCACCTTAGGTGTACGTGGCTGGCGCCTTAGCCAATTGAGCCACAGGCGCCGAGCCTTGAGTTTTTTTTTTGACTATAAAATTTCTTGTAGAAATAAGGAAAAATAAAAAAAAAATAACAGAAGCTTGGGGAAGGATGAAGTTCTACAGATGGTATTATTTCTCCTAAACACGGGTCTGGTGTGCCTGGGTTTGGCAGTGACATTGTGTGTCATTCAGGCCTCTGTTTATTCCCCGCCCTCCCACCTCACCTCTTCTCCCTGCTTCCTTTGGCCCCATCCTCTGCCCAAATGACAGTTGTGATTTGTGCCAAGTGGACATGAGATCTGTCAGGCCCTGCACTCCCTTTTGGTCGGTGTGAGTCATTACTGTTTCCACTCTCAGGGAATTGAAGTCCCCGCTGATCTAGTCCCTTTGGGTTCTGTGACCTTATATGGCACTGCCCGGCAGGACTCTTAGGTCGAATTCCTTCTCTGAAATTTCTTCCCTGGGTCTTTCCTTAATCTATTTAAAACCTCAGAAGAAATTCTGCTCTGTGATGCTGAGTGACCACATCTACTTGGCTAAGTATAACCTTTAAAATAAGAGCAAAAGGAAAACCAGCACATATGCAATTCGGAGGGTCCCGAAAATAGCAGATTGCCAATTGTGCCCACGGTCGTCCGTATGTGACGGTCACCGTGACTGGCTCGCACAGCAGCTAGAGTCGTATCACGTCTCCGATCTGCAGCTGCACTGGCATCGAGGTGGCTCGAGGAGGACCGTGCCAATATCAGTACTGTGCACACCTTCCTGTGGTGTCCCGAGACTTCTACACACACGGGGCTGCTCATTCATCACTTTCTGTTCCTTGAAGACATCTTACTAATGCACGTAATTTATGAGGAGCAAAAAATAAACTGTCACCAAAGGGACAAAGCAGATATCCTGCCATGGCAGCTGGGACTAACGGGCAAATATCCAGCTAGACGGTGGCTCCCCCTCCCTTGGAGTAGGTGGAGGGGGCGAGGGAGAGACCCAGGCATCGTGTCTTCCACCCTGAAAGTTTGCAGTAGAATCTTGTGATGTTTTCAAACACTGAGATGGTCAGAGGCAAGGATGCTGGGACGGGGTCTGGGGGCACCGCCTAAATGCGCCTTCTCTCTCCCTACCAATGGCAGAAATGTCTGGAGTCCCATGGGAGGACAGATTTCTGCAGACAGGGCAGTCTACTACCATCTTTGCACGGCTCTAGCAAGTGGTAAATCTTTATGCCTGGCATTTTAAACATTGTATCCAGGCTTTCCTTTTGTTTGCTTGCAAGTTTTGACCTGTATATTTGTGAAACTTTGAAGATTTTCTGTTCTGTATTTTATGTAACTGCATCAAAATTTAGCCACTATAATCCCCAAAGTAATGGGAAGATGAATTCATAGGTAAGATCTAACAGCTCAAGAAAGTAGAAGGAGTATGCATTTTATTCATGGCCATAAATGATGTATTTTACTATGTAACAAACTTTATTTATTTATGCACCATGTCTACTTATGAATAATTTTTATAGCACACAGTTTATATCCCAAGTAGGCAAAATTAAATGATAAAAATACAAATAGAATCCTAGCACTCTGGGAGGCCAAGGCAGGTGGATTGCTTCAGCTAAGGAGTTGGAGACCAGCCTGGGTCAGAGGGAGACTCCATCTCTAAAAGTAGCTGGGCATTGTGGCAGGGCCAGCTAGTTGGAAGGCTGAGGCAAGAGAATCGCTTGAGCCCAAGAGTTGGAAGTTTCTGTGAGCTAGGATGCCACTGCACTCTATTAAGGGTGACAAAGTGAGACTCTGTCTCAAAAAAAAAAAAATTACAATGAGAAAACCAGGACCAAGGGAAAGGGAAGTACAAATATACCACGTGTGTGTAAGGTCAAACAATGGCTAGGGTCGGGCTTCAAGTTTGACTGTTGGTCAAAAGACAAACATACCCAATCAACAGTCAGGTTAATTAGAGAGGAGAGAAAACCATCCTTCTGCAGAAGCAGTTTTATTCAGCACTGATATGAAAAGAGATTCACTCCAGAACCCGGTGTAGTGAGTGGTTACTCAGGTAACAAGCCGTGTTTTCAGCAGTAATTTCACAGTAAACGAGAAAATATTTCTACAATTGTTTCTCAAGGCCAGCTGGGGTGAAAGCAAGCTCAGCCGTGTTAGCACTTTCAGTGACGTCAGTTCTAGAAGGAGCTAGACTCGCCCAGGGCTTCAGTACTGAATTTTTTGGGGGGGTTACACCTTGACTCAAAGATAGTATTTATGACTTCTTAAATTATTCACATTCTTTTTTAGCATTTTGAAAATAATACATATATACAAATGCACAGACAGATCAAATGATACTGGAATGTATAAAATTAGAAGTCCAGGTCTCTTTTTGAATCTCTTCCTCCTCCCCAGAGGTGGTCCTGCTACTTCTTACCTCTTCTGGAATTGACCAGTATGCTTCCAAATTCTTGATTTATTTATTTTAGACTATATTTACTAACCCAGCTGTGATTTATCATGAGAACTTTAACCAACTCTTATTTTTCTTTCTTAGTTTCTTACATGCGTTATTTATATGATTATTTTTGTTTTTTTATGGTAGTTGCCTTTGGGACTGTATTTTGATTTATAAATTCTACACAGTATCTATTAACTCTGCACAAAGATGAGAGTGTGAGTTCACTCTCACTTCTTTCTCACTTTCCTTGCTCTGATTTTATTATATTCTTTTTACATTGTCAAGATTTATAATATTTCTATCACGTTCTTTTTTTTTGTTTGTTTTTTGTTCTTTTTGAGGCAGAGTCTCACTTTGTTGCCCTTTATAGGGTGCTCATAGCAACCTCAAACTCTCGGGTGTAAGTGATTCTCTTGCCTCAGCCTCCTGAGTAGTTGGAACTACAGGCGCCCGCCACAACGCCTGGCTATTTTTTTGTTGCAGTTGTCACTGTTGTTAAGTAGGCCAGGGCTGGGTTCAAACCCGTCAGCCTTGGTGTATGTGGCCAGTGCCCTAACCACTTAGCTACAGGCACTGAGCCTCTGTCACATTCTTTAATTAATTTTTATATATGACTTCCAAATATTACAACTAGTGAATAACATTTTATATATTAAACTATGTATTAAGTTATATATATCACATTACTATATATACTGTATAGTATATACTATATATTATATGCATATACAAATTACAATATACATATTATATACATATGGTATACATAATTATATATATGATATGATATATATGATATATATCATTATATAATTATATATTATATTACATATGAAATTCTCAGTATGGAAGCAAGAAGTATGATTAAACCCATAGAGAAAGAAACGTGAGTTTTTAAGCAAATGATACCCTCTTGAGTTCACTAGGGCAGGTTTTTTAAGGCATGGTGGTCACGGTGAAGATCCCTTCTTCCTTTGGTCTTTTCTGAGTCACACCTCGATGCCCCTCTTTCCTCTTTGCTTCCATCCTGATGCACAAGTTGATGGTGCTAAAAAAACAGAGGAGACCCGGCAGGCTCCCGGCCCCCCCGTCTGCTCACGCTGTGCCCCTCAAGCAGCCTCGCACCTGTCAGCCCATCTCCTGGCCGAGTTCACCCCTCAGCTCGCGTCCCACCGGCTCCCTAAGGACCCTGCCTCAGCAGTTGACACTTTGCATTCCTGTCATCAGTTTAATTATCACTCTCTACTGGACCTTTCCTTTAACCTTCAAAGACACTATTAATTTTCATGAACCACAATCTCTTCCTTGACTCTACTTTCCTCTCCAGCTACCTTCTAATTTTTCTTTCCTTTTCTCCCACTTATTAGTGAGAACATGTGGGATTTGGTTTCCCACTCATGAGCTATTTCACTGAGGATAATGGCTTCAGTTCCTTCCAAGTCGCTGCCAGTGACGTTATTCCACGCCTTTATATGGCTGAAGGAGCACGCCAAGGGGTGTGCGTGTGTGTCCACACGTTTTCTTTTCCATTCATGAACTGAAGGTCCCTTGGGTTGATTCCCCATCTTTGCAATTGTCAACTGTCCTGCAGTAAACATTTGAGTGCAGGTATCCTTTTGATAAAATGACTTCTTTTCCTTTGGGTAGACACCCAATAGTAGGACTGTTGGGTCGAATGGTAGGCCAACATTTATTTCTCTGAGGAATCCCCATACTGTTTTCCATAGCAGCTGTCCCAGTTCACAGTCCCACCACCAGTATAGAAGTGTTCCTCTCTCTCTGCATCAACACCAGCATCCATTGTTTGCTGACTTTTTAGTAATGGCCTTACTTTTGCTGGTGATCCTTTGGGGTCATTCATTTTTGGTGCAGGTGGCTGGCAAGCATTTCTTCTGAAATTCAGTCCATTAGGGTTAATAGCATAACAGCTACTGACTGTGCCTGATTATAAATAAATAACGGTTGTATAAAGTATATAAAACACTGTACACCACCTGGAGATCGCTCCCGCTGACACGTGGTGTGTCTTCCTACTCACCGTGCCTACCTCTCACGATTTTAAGACACATTGGCACATACTAGGGAAGACAAGGTCTCTGCTGGTCTAAAGATGATGGTCTAGCAGTGGGAAAATACAGGACTAAAATAGTCCCATAGATTAGAGCTTTCCTGAAAATTGCTGTAAGTGCCATGAAGAAAAGGATGCTGTTCCTGGTTTCATAGACGAAGAACAAACGAGCAGCTTTGGGGTGACGCGATGTCGTCCCCAGGAATCGAGATTGTGTCCTAAGATTTAACTAGGCGATGAGAGAGAGGGAGACAGACAGACTCCCTGTCACTACAGACAACAGAAACATATAAAAAGGCCCCATAGCAGATAACTTCACAGAACTAGAAAGAAGCCAGAAGGCTGGAGTGTGAGAATTAAGGCGAGAAGGGACTGGAGGGGCGGGGACCGTGGTTAGACGTGAGACAGACAAAGGCCTGCAGGGTATCAGACTTTCTCCAGTTGAAATTGGCTGCGAGTCTCTCATTGGCCTCTCTGCACCTCCAGGCAGTATCACCCCTTCCTATTGGTCATTGATGGTCTCTTCCTATTGGTTATTGGTAACCTAGGTTACTTCATAGCCACACTCTTACTGGCCCTCCAAACCTCCTAGTTCAGCAGGCCAGGGTTTCTTCCACTCTGCTTAATGCCCCTTTCTTTTCTTTTCTTTCTTTCTTTCTTTTTTTTGAGACGGAGCCTCAAGCTGTCCCCCTGGGTAGAGTGCCATGGCATCACAGCTCATAGCAACCTCCAACTCCTGGGCTCAAGCGAGTCTCCTGCCTCCGCCTCCCAAGTAGCTGGGACCACAGGTGCCCACCACAAGGCCTGGCCATTTTTTTGTTGCAGCCATCATTGTTGTTTGGCGGGCCGGGCTGGGGATTCGAACCTGCCACCTTGAGTGTATGTGGCTGGCGCCTCAGTCGCTTGAGCCACAGGCGCTGGCCCCTTTCTTAATGTCGCTTCTCAATCCCTAGCACCTGGATGGTCCTCCAGAAATATGGCTCCGGTTCATGAGGCACTGATAGAATAGAGCACCTGCTTCTCCACACCCTTGATCATACGGTTGACCCTTGGACAACATGGGGGTTAGAGGCACAACCAAAAACCAGCCTGTAACTTTTAAGTCACCCTAAACTTAACTACTTACTAATAGCCTACTGTTGACTGGAAATCCGTAGTAGTAACACAAGTAGTCAATTAATGCGTGTTTTGTGTGTTACATGTGTTTCTTACAGTAAAGAAGGCATGAGAAAAAAAAATTATAAGAGAGAAAATATATTTACCATTTATTAAATGGAAGGAGACGTTTATAAAGGTCTCCACCCTCCTGTCTTGGTGTTGCCTGGGCTGGGGGCAGGAGCTGCTTTGGCTGTGTCCTGCGGGGCAGAGGCAGCCAGATGTCCACTGTGGGCGCACCCAGGACACAGCTGGTGTTCGGGGCTCAATTGTCTTCTGCATTATTAAGTTTTTTGATCCTTTCCCAAATTGACAGATAAAAAAGAGTGTCTCTCTTCTCCCATAAAGGTGAAGATTGAGCTTCTCTTCTTACGTTTATCAGGGACTAGCATTTTTTCTGTGACTCTCTGTGTAGGGTGTAAGTACATTTTTGTGTAGGGAACGTGCATAGATTCATCAGATCTCAGTCCCTAAATGGTTCAGAACCTCTAATTTGGGGTTGCATTGAGCAAAGGAAGTTTAATCTTCCACATGTCAGCACTTCAAATATTTAATCGCTGCTTTTATTTCCCCGTAAGTGATCTTGTCCACAGATCCTCAGTTTGAGAAACCTTGTAATTTTTATCTTCTTAAGCCTAGCCTCCTAAGCATGGTGGTGATTACGCCACCTTGGCGTTGGGTTCATGAACACAGACAGGACGGATCTAGCACATTCCACTTCCTCTCTCTCCTTTTTATGGTTCCAGACTCTACCAACTCTGGAAAGTCACCTAACACTTTCTTCCTCACAAAAGGAGGATGATCTGGTGACGTCTTCATCACGCTGTGACTGACAGGCATTCTGTCCAATGTAATCACTTTGACAAGTATTTCTTGCTAATCACAGAAAACGGCGGGGAACATGCCCCAGGCCCGAGGGCAGATCAGCACGCACCTTGCTAGGACCTCCAGGGCTGAGTGTCTCCAAGGCTGGTTCTCTCTCAGCTCGAGGAGGTATGTGACAAGCTGTCCAACCTGTAGGCCCGCGGGCCACATGCTGATTTTGTGAGGGCTTTTTCTGCTTTTCTGCAGTGTCAGATACCATGAGAGGCAGGCAGGGACCTTTGTTTCTTTGTTTGTGCTGCTAATCAGCTTTGCTTAGTGTTTGTGTAGTTAACGTGAGGACCAAGACAACTCTTACCTCTTCCAGTGAAGAAAAGAGAGAGGAGGCGGAAAAAAGGACACCCCTGCTTAAGTCAGTCACAGTCATTTCTAGAGCTGTCACTAGGGGGAGTGTAAGACAAATTTTTCACTTAGAAAATGCCAGAAAAGGAAGTTGAAATGCTGCGGCATAGAAAATGCTGAAAACTTAGGAAGGAATTTGGGTCCTGCCTCTTACACTGCCTGTGGCTCTGGACCTGCTGGAGGCATGACCCTCAGAGGAGGGTCCACCTGCAGCCAGAAGTCTACACCGGGCCAACGGGACAGGCCAGGAGGGAGAGAGAGGAGAGGAGCGATTCCTGCCCTCCCAGGGACAGCGAGGGTGCAGGGTCTGAGGGATTCCTGGAGCAGGTGCAGGCCGCTCTGATCTGGCTTTACTTGCACTCACTGTCCGCTGTAGCACATGAGATGTGAGAGAACAGGTGGGTCCCCCAACAGGAGCTCAGGCCCCGTGATTTCAGAAGGCATTAACTTCAGGAAGCCAGCTGTGTGAGGGCTATTCTAAAGACAGCAGAGGCCAGATAAAAAAGAAAAGAAAAAACCCAGAAAGTTATAATTTTTGGATGTGTTTTAAATCTCGTTTGGGGATGGGCCGTATTTCTGCCTCTTCCATCTGTATCTCCTTCTTTGTCCCTAACCCTTCATGTTCTTATCTTTTTGTGTCTGTATTTGGAAAGAAATTCAAGCCCTTTCTCAGTCTAAGAGAGACTTTTCCTTTTAAAAATGTTTTTAAAGTGACTTCACTTACTTATTTTTTGTGGTAAGACATTTATACTTTACTCTTAGTTGTTTTGAAATGTACCCTTGCCTTGTGCACATGAGGGGACATACCACCAAATGCCCTTCCTCTCCCCTGCCCTTTCCCTCCTCTCCCCTCCCCCTTGCTAGCCTATATTTGTATTTTATCATTTGTACGAATGTGTAAGTGTTTATATATTGGTTTCATAATGGTGTTGAGTACGTTGGATACTTTTCCTCCTATTCTTGAGGTACTTTACTAAGGGTCTTAGTCTGCCCTTCCCCCCCTCACCCCAACCCAGGTGGGGACAGAGCCACAGGGGCTGCAAGTGGCCTCACGCCCATCACTGCCCAGTCAATCCAGTTCTTCAACCCACGGGGCTTTGGCTTTGCTCCCATGACTCACTGGAGCACTTTGGGCACAGATTACAAAAGATGGTGTCCGTTGGAAGGGCTCCCCTGATCCCCATCTCCCAGACACCCAGTTGCCTCCCACACAGATAATGGTGGTAAAGATTTTGTGTGTGTATTATTCCCAAAATACGTTTACACACATACATAAAATACAGTAACCTGCCTTGTCTTTCTACATAAAGAGACCAAGCTCCATGCTGCGCACACGGCTTTATCTTTACTTTTTAGGGCACAGCACATCTCGGTGACCTTTCTGTATGAGGAAGTGGTTTTTTTCTGAAGGGCACGTGCAGCGTATTGAACTGACAGAATTCGAGGGCTGGCCGCCTTCCAGCGGGCATTTGTTTCTGATGTCCTGCCGTGGCAGACAGTGCCACAGCGACTAAGGCGGGCATATGTCTTTCTACACGCGTGTGAGCAGGACTGAGGGGTGGGAGCTGAGAACTGGATTTCTGGGGCACAGGTGCATGTGGCTCTCATTTTGACATGTTGCCCCACCGTCATCACCCTGCCAGAGTGTGGGAAAATGCCTAATTTATCTCCACCCCACTCAAGCTGTTAACTTTGAACTAAGCATCTCATGTGCTTGTGCTATTTAAGAGCCAGTTAAGGTTGATTATTTTAACAATACGAATCAGATCGCATTATACTTTTTTGATGTTTCTGATGCTCCCACCACCCTGGGCACTGCTCCAGTTCTTTCTCTCCAGCGTCCTTCATCACTGGCCCTTTCCCACGCTCAGCACCCTGGGTACATCGAGCTTCTTTCTGTCCTGGGGATACTGTGCCCTCCTGAGATCAGCACCTGCGGGCCCGTGAGACTGAGCTCTGCAGGAAGCCTGCCTGCCACGCACCGCTGCCTCCTGGGCTCAGGTCCATTAAAGCTCCTGTGATTTTTCTATCTCTAGCATGGTTCCCAGCAGGATGTGGGCCATCCGTGTATCTTTACTGAATGAAGGAACAGCTGACTCTCACTACAACTAACTGTCCTTTGTAATTAAAAATAACTCTATTCTCTAGTGTCCAAGCAGTAGTTCAGCAGTCAAGTGAAAATTTCCAGACAAATTTATTCTTTTTCTAGCGTTATCCATGATTTCTTTTTCCTATTTTTTTTCTTCTGAATTAAAACAAATCATAGAAATAAAACCCTTTGAGAGTCCACACAATTCCAAGTCGTTTTGCTGGGAATGTGATAGTTCAAGAGAAGTATGTTTTTGGCCGTGGATTTTATTAAAAAGATCACTTTGTTGTCAAATTAATATGAGGGTGCAGATTTTTAGGTTATATTGTTTTTGGTTCTAAGGTAGAGTTCAAGTTGTAGTTGAGCCCTTCACCCAGGGGGCTGCTACACACCCCCACACTGTGCATGTCAGGTGAGACCTGCTAATCACCTCCCCTTTTCCCCTCCCCCTTACCAGACTATACCTGTGTTTTTTCTTCAGTGTGGGCATGTAATGGTTTACATATTGGTTCATATTAGTATTGAGTACATTAGATAATTTTTTTTCTCATTTTTTGTCTTAAAGTTGAAAATATTTATTGGAAAAAATAGAAACAAAAGTCCCAACGAAAAGAATATGACAATACATCATAACTGAAGTGTCATTTTCCCTAATTGGTATAATTATTGAGTGATCGGTTGCTTTGCTGTATCTCCCTACTGAGCAGAAGAGTCTTGTCTCTGATCATGAGCACAGGGCATTCCTGTAGGTATGACGCTGGGCTCACAGCTTATGCCCTTGCCCAGGAGGATCTGGAGGACAGGGGGTTCCTGGATTCCTCACAAGACATTCCGGGAGCCTTGAGGGACATTCCCCTACCTCTACTGTGCTGAGAACTCCCACAGGGAACCTTCCTGGGTCGTCAGAAATGAGATTGTCCACATCCAAGGTCATATTCACTGGGAAGAACTTCCTCGTTCTGGGTTAATCTACAGCACATCTCTCACCTGGTTTTCTAGGGTCTTGACCTTGGACTCCAGCTTCCCCAGCTGGGCAGTGGGCTTGAGGTTACTCTTCTGAGAGACCTTAGGGCAGAGGGGCACAGCCCCCTCCCGTGATGCTCCTTCTGAGGTGAGTACACGAATCAGAGGAAGTGGAGGTATCCATAGTTCAGGTGCTCAGGATTATCAATAGTCCAGGCAGATAGAACATCTACCTGCTTCTTTCAAGCGTTCAGCCATGACCTTGTCTTTCCCTCACTAGGCTCCCTTCTGGCTTCCAGCTCTGACCAGGGACGGCTCAGAGCTCTTTTTTCCATTCTTGAGATACTTTACTGGGAAGAATGTGTTTCAACTCCATCAGGTAAACATAAAGTATATGAAGTCTCCATCTTTTCTTATGACTGAATAGTATTCCATGGTATACATGTACCAGTTTGTTAATCCCTTCGTGGGTTGATGGGCATCTGGGTTGCTTCTATTACTAGGTCCTTGTGAATGGATCACCTTCTTGAGACACAGATGGTTCTTTGAATGGGAATGGGGAATAGCTGACTTATTTATCAGCAGGAGCATTAATGCTGATGGGTTCCACTTAGCCCTCAGGTCTCAGAGCTCAATTCTGTTCAGTGTGGATGGTTCTCATTACTCTGGTTTGGCTTCACCTGCCCCCCACCCACATCACACTAGGGACAGTCCCAGCTCAGCAGCCTTGTTACTGAGACCACGCCACCCACAACAAGCATGGAACTGGGAGTTCTCTCATGGGCAAAGCCAGGACTTCCAACCAGTTAGTTACTAAGCTCCTCAATAGTTTTGAGATTCTCCAACTTGAAATATTTCTCTACTAGAATTTGCTAAAATATTTAATATCTTCTAGGAGGAATACCCTAGTTCTAGGAATTTAGATTTAGAATGCATGATTATTCATTCATCCATATTCCAATGGTTCTACACCTCCCCTGGGGCAAAATAATTCTGCATTGAAGAGCCCAACCCAGTTCACCAGCTAATGACAGCTGTTTTTTCCATGTAGACGCTCCATTCCCTCGCAGATCCATCCATATATTTCTAGGACATGCTGACAGGTGTCTTCCCTGAATCCGCAGTCTGTGTGGACCAGTCAGTTCCCTGAGCCTGAGATTGTCCAGCCCCCCTGCCCTTGTCCTTGCCAAGCTGGAACCCTTTTCCACCAGGGCCTGCATAATCAGGACACTGCTGACAGCTGAGGTGACACAGTGGCCCTGTGTCTCCTTGTTCCTGGCTAATTTTCCCAGTCACCAATGTCCTTTATTTCTCCTCCTAGTGCCGAGGTGTAAAGGATGCTCTAAGATAAAATTAGATGGTCCATTCAAACAAACAAAGCTAAAGTCCAATTAGGTCTGATTTGGCACAGAACTAATTTATTCATTTATTGAATAACTGCCATGACCCAGGCTCTGTTCCATGTAAGGCGTGGATTCCAGCAGTGGTTGTTGTTTGACTCTCTCTCCCCCTCGCCCCAACAAGGGCCCTGGAGCTTCTCCACCCCACACTGGTTAATGATTACAGAACAGATGGGAGAGTTTGCTCTGGGGGTTGGGCGCGGTTCATTGAGTGTCACCTGCCAGCTGTACCAAATTTCAGTTCTGGTCAGCCAAGACCCTTACTATAAATTTATTCGACAAATGTTTTAAATATATTTTTATAGAAATGTCTATTTGTGCCAGGCATTATTTTAAGGCACAATAGGGTAAATTAAAGTATTGAAAATATGGCTACTGCTCTGAACAACTTACTTATCCTCACATAAATATACAAATAATCATAATGAAAGATAAAATTATTAAAATTTAATAAAAAAAGCTAAATTTCAATTAAGTCTGATTTGGCACAGAATTAATTTATTCATTTTATTGAATAACTACCATTATTTATTAATTTAATAAAATTATTGAAATTATTAAAAAAATTAACATCTATTTGGGGAAATATCATTTTTAGAGGCAGAGTGAAGTGAGAATCTAGAGAAACCCTCCCAGGAAGCTGCTCAGGAAAAATGGGACAAGCTCAGGCAGGTGGGAACAAGGCAGAGAAGAGCCAGAGTCCAACCCACACAGGGGCCTAAATGGGGGTGGCAGGTGCCAGGGGTGAGGGATGTGAGGGGACCCAGAGGGTGGGCCATTGTGATGGAACTGGGGTAAGATGTGGGCTAAGGAATCAAGGTTCATGGAATCAGATGTGTTCCCAACTGACAATTCAGTTTACAAACTTGCCACCGTGTGCTGATGTCAGCAGCACTGTACAAACAGCTCAGTGAGGTTCATAGTCTTGGAGCATCAGTGTCTCACAGCTGTGACTGTGTCGTGTGTGGCAGTTCTTGCCGAGTGTCATTCATTACTGTCGTGTGTTTTTGTGTGCCGTCGCCAGAGTGTCAGAGCTTGAATTAGAGCAAGGAACTAACATTTGTAAATTTCTTGTGAAACTTGGCAAGAATGGAAGTGAAATCAGGGACATGTTAGTCCAAGTTTATGGGGATAATGCCATGAAGAAAAGGGCAGTGTATCAATGTATGAAATGTTTTTCTAAGGGGAGAGAAAGTGCCACTGATGGAGAGGTCAGGGCAGCTAATAATAAACAGAACTGATGAAAACATTGCAAAAATTAGTCAAATTGTTCATCAAAATGGTTGACTGGCTTTCAGAAGCATAGCAGAACAAGTAAACTTGGGTAGAGAAATAGGAAAAATCTTAACTGAAAAATCTTGGCCAACAACTCATGGCTCCTGCATCACGACAATGCACCAGCTCACGCAGCACTGTCTGTAGGGAAGTTTTATCCAGGAACAATTAACTGTATTGGAACACCCTGCCTACTCACCTGATCGGGCCCCCAGTGACTTTTTTCTTCACATGAAAATAAAAAAAAAATTGAAAGGAAGACATTTTGATGACATTCAGGACATCCAGGGTAATACAGTGACAGGTTTAATGGTCATTCCAGAAGAAGAGTTTTAAAATCACTCTGAAGGGGGGACTTGGCACTGGCACCAGTACATAGGTTCCCAGGGGGAGAGCTTCAAAGGTGACCATAGTGATAGTCAGCAACGAGGTGTAGCATTTTTTTTAGGATGAGTTCATGAACTTCATTGTCAGACCTCATAATCGATAGTAGAAAATGATGATACCAATTTTGTATCAAAGGATTAACCTGAAATAAAAAGATAAAAACAGTAAAGCTATGTTTAGGGATTGAGAAAGCAGAAAAGAGTTTAATAATTTCAGTTGTATGTCTCTAAGTAATCGTATTTAAAAGCATTTTGATACTTACATAAACCAGTTTTGCTTTTCTAGAACATTCATACAGATGGGACACCTAAGAAAATACTGCCCATACATTGAGATTTACTGCTTTACTATTTTTGAATCATGCTGTTTTTTTTTCTGTAGTGCCTTTCCCCCAAATTAACATCTATGGCACTGAACATCCCTGGGGACTCTAAACGAGCGAGTGCTCTAAGTGGGCAGTGGCGTCCTGACCCATGCTGTGGGCAGAGGCCAGGGGAGCCAGCATGACTGCGGTGGCCTGGGAGACGCAGGCTGTCTCTTGTGGGAGGCCGTGGCTATCACTTAGATGTGGCATCTCTCCAGATGTGCGCTAACGTCACAGCTCAGAGCTTCACATTCTTCCAAGGGCATTCGGGATCATCAAGCTTCACTCGGACCTGTGTTTCTGTTGGGGTTTGTGTTCCTTTTAGGTTTCTGCAGTGGGTGACACTCCCCTCTGCGGTGTGTTCTTCAGGATCATGCGCTTGTAAGGACAGCCATCAAAGACTTTCCTGCCACAGTCCCTTGTCACTTAGCAGTTACACAGAAAGGATCTTCCATTACGTGAGAATAATACACTCGTCAGTTATGTCTTATCTCTGCCTTTGAATAGTTAAGAAGTTAAAATCATAACATCATTACATATGTGTGTGTGTGTGTAGAGAGAGAGAGATACGAGGTGTTCATATATAAAATCAAACTCAAGGGGATGGACTCTTTCATTCTGTAATTGGAATCTTGGCCTCTGACATGAATCTCCTTATGACTTACAAATGTGATAGGAGAATTCTTTTATATTTTGGTGGGAAGTAGACCAGAACTCCAAGAAGATTTTCCTGGCTTCTGCCTTACTCAAGGGTAATAAATAGGTCACTAACCTATGAGACCCTGTAAAAAAAGACAAGCTCTGCTCCCAGCCCCCCCAAAGATGCCCAGGGGCCCAGAGGGATTCCAAACCCATGTGTGTGGAAGCTGCGACCGTCTGTTTATTTCAGGGGGGTTCATTCCAAGAATGTGGTTTCTTTTAACTGTGCGATAGCGTACTGCTCAGGTTTGGTAGAAGAGAAAATAAAGATGGGTACATGTAATTAAAATAAAACCAGGGGTGTAGGAGACTGTTTATAGAACAGCAATATGTTTTTACAGAAAAAGAAAAAAATCTGAAAATCTCAGCCCCCCAAGGAGAAGGCACTTACCTTTCCTCTGTGTGGTTTATATGGATGGATACTGAGGCTGCCTCAGCCCGTGACGGGGGCTCAGAGGCAGAGGCAGACTGTGTCATTAGTGCCAGGGGCCAGTCTCCTGCCAACTTCACCTACCAGTGACAGCTTTAATTTTCTCTGTGCACTTTGGTGAAGAGACTCATTCTCAGCTGGGGCCACTGACAGGTTAACTAGCCTTGCAAGACCTCTGGCTGCTGAGTGGTGTGGCGCAGACTCCACGAGTTGAAGGTTGGGGGGCGCATCCAACAGACCAGACACAGGATAGCTGCCACCATCCGCACCCCCCGCCCACCCACCTGTGCATTGATCTGCTTCATCGCGAGGTGCTAAAAAGGAGCTAGAGAGAATCTGAAAGATGAAAATAACGAATTGCAGCAAATCTAAGATAACGACAGTTTATTGCTGAGGCGCTGGAGAATCAATTTTGTTTCCCCAGATGCTTTTCATCCAAGAGCCGGAGCCAACATAAGCCTGTTATTCTGGACAGCATTTGTTTCCATCCTTAGCTGGTTCAGTGGGGGTTATTTTCGCAGGGACTCAGGAAGGCCACCCATGCTTGCTTGGGATTTTCTACTCATTTCCTAAAGTGTCCAAATAACCTTTCTTCCTCTTCTCATCCCTGACTCCCCACCCTATAGTGCCCAGAACTTTTTTCTCTGTTTCCCCTTTCAAGAGTAAATGATCACTTCCTGCCAATGATGACAGGGTTTCTGACCTCGGGGAGCACGGGTGGGTCTCGGGACAGCCAGCCGCCCCTACGACACACCTGCTCTCGCCCTCTCTGGGATGGAGTTGGGGCCAGGGACTGAGAGCTTTAGCAGTCACTGGAAGCTCTAACAGGGGACATTTGGACAGACTCAGAAAGTTTTGTTGCACCCCCCACACTCATCCCCCCCCCCAAGACAGCTTTCCCTTAAACTGTGGGAGATGAGTCAGAGATAGTGATATGAGAGATGGAGAAGCGAGTGTCCCAGGAGACCTGGCAGGGCAAGTCGCCTATAAAGCAAGTTCTTCCTGGAAAAAGCTCTTTCCCAAGACTACCAAATCTATCAGTTACGCAAGGCAACTTTGGATTGGCAATTTCCACCCAAATGTGTTAGCGCCTGTCCGCCAGCCAATGTGCCACTTTTGGAAGTGCTGTTTGCACTGTCTGTTTTTCTCATCGGGCTCAGTGACATCCACTCAGACGCTCGGTGGCCTTCTCAGCTACATGATGTCAAATGTCAGCAGGACTTAGCTTTACCTCTTGACCACATTCCTGTGAGTCTGGTCCTGTGTTGCCACAGGGGATCGCAAACTTGGCCGACAGTCTCCAGTCTTTTTATAGATGCCGTCACCCTCAGATTCTTCTGTCCGACCAAGTGAGACCATTACACAGAGCTGGGCGACTGACTTAGCATCCAGCAAGCTCCCGACACACGTGCACAAGGGCACAGCCCCGGCCCTGGAGAGTCTCTGGAGTCCTGGAGGATAAAGTGGTGCTCATTCCCACTCCCACGTGGGTCTTCTTCATCCCATTCTTTGAACTCTGGTGACTCGGGTGTGACATGTTCAGGTATTTTTCTGTAGACAAAGCATTGATCCCATGCCCTCTGATTGAACAATACCTTTTATAGCATTTAGGGTGGTATCCTTTGAAAAAAACGATAATTCCTTAGATCATTTGGTTGTGCTTGATTTCACCCTGGGGAAAAAACATAGTTCTGTTTTATTTTCTTAAAGAAGGATTTGATTAGCAAAAATACCTAGAGAGAAGGTTTCTTATGGCTTCTAAAAACACACTTTTCAAATGTGCAGAGGTTAGATAGGAAGGAGGTGACCCAGAGGTAGGTCTGCAAGTCTTCTGGGCAAAGTTGGTGATGGTCTGAACTGGGCCCCCAAACCTGCTTTCCCCCTGGGACCACACCCGGGACTGGCTCTACAGCCAGTCTGAAATGTCTTGTTGGTATCCAAACGCCCCCCATTTCCACCTCTAAACCTCTCCTGAAGTGGTGGCTCTGCTCAGCCACGGCCAGGTCAGGTCCTTGCCCTGCCTGTGCCTCCCCTCCAGCTCCCACCTCCCTCCTGACCTCCCCTCCAGCTCCCACCTCCCGCCCGGCCGACCCTCCAGCGGGCCCCGCGCGCCAGGCCGCCAGGCGCGGGCGGGGCGGCCCGGTGGGCGGTGGGAGCTGGAGGGGAGGCACAGGCAGGGCAAGGACCTGACCTGGCCGTGGCTGAGCAGAGCCACCACTTCAGGAGAGGTTTAGAGGTGGAA
>CAUYQV010151210.1:0-16509 GCA_963574575.1 Galagoides demidoff | reverse complement strand
AGCTACTTGGGAGGCTGAGGCAAGAGGATTCCTTGAGCCCAAGAGTTTGAGGTTGCTGTGAACTATGATGCCATGGCACTCTACCCAGAAAGAAAAGAAGAAAAGAAAGAAAGAAGGAAGGAAGGAAGGAAGGAAGGAAGGAAGGAAGGAAGGAAGGAAGGAAGGAAGGAAGGAAGGAAGGAAGGAAGGAAAGAAAGAAAGAAAGAAAGAAAGAAAGAAAGAAAGAAAGAAAGAAAGAAAGAGAAGACCACACTAATGCAAAATGTTCGCACTAAGGGAAACTCTGTGCAGGGAGGAGGGGCAGAAGGGAACTCTGTACAATCTGCTCGATTTGCTGTAAATTTAAAATTGCTTTAAACAATTTCAATACTGTTAATTGAAAACATTAACAACATAAATATCAGCTACACTAAAAATTTAATTTATTAACTAGCATATAGTATCCAATTTATAAGTAGGTCATACTCAAAAATGCATTTAAATTTATTCACATGAAACTTTGTACCTGGACATTTCTTTGTAAAAAATGTAACAAATAGTAATTTATGTGTGATTAATCTAACAAAGTCAAATTTATATAATGTCAAACAAATTTCATTACAAAATGTTATATGAATAATAAAATATAGTAAAAGCCTATATAATTATTTTGATTAATCCCAAAATATCTTATTTAAAATATACATATGTTTAAAGATATTCACATATGAATCATCATTGTGCTCTTTCTGCATTGCCTTCAGTCTGCTAGTAGTAAGAAATGGCATTATATCTTAGGTTTCTTGCTATTTTAAGACAAGTTGAGTAGCCTCTAGTAATCCTTGCAACATTCAAATCTTTCTCTCTCCTGACAGTTTCCAGGGATTACTGGGGGAGGGACACGGGCAAGTGGGAAGAAATCTCGGCTTTGTAGCAATTCCAAGTTCATCTTTCCAATATAAATACCTAAGTCACTAAGTTGGTTAGAGTCCAGTGCAGCCAGACAAGTAGTATTCATTGTGTAACCTCTTTGTATTTTATGAAAAGGGAGGAGAGATGATTCCTTTATACCTCACCATTCCCTGAATTATACTTATCACCTCTACAAAAGATAATCATGGCAATGGAAGAATAGTCAACCAAGACTGAACCATCACCTATTCTGACTTACTTTCTTCTCACATGTGGATGTACATAAGTAAATGCATCTTCTGCCCTTGACTTACATATAACTGCACTAAAAAGAAGAATCCAGAATAAGTGACTACATTTTTAGCAGGCATTTTTCTGATGTTAATTCACACACATTATTATTCAGACATTTTCAGATTTCAGCCCCACAAATTTAGTACCTAATAACAACATTTAATTCTTGTTGCATGTATCAAAAGGCAAAAAAATAAAAAAGCAAGCAAGTGTTCAATTCCGTAATTAATTATTCTGCCTTCAGTGGTAATTACAATAGGACCTGTGATGATTAAACTCAGGATACGTCAGTTTTCTCTTTCTCTGAAGAGAAGAAACTTATTAAGAAACAAATGAAGTTAAATAAGAAAAGCACACTATGTACCCACATTTGAATAAAATACTTTGAAATAATAACTTGAAAAAGGAAAGTATAAATCACATGTTAGAAGAGCAATATAAAATGTATGCATGTATTTTGTTTTATCTATTTTAAATAAATTATACAAGATCTTTTTCAAGGTCAATTTTTCATGGAATTAGTGGGAACAGAGACTATTTTAAACCTGGGTAGCAGATATTGTGCAGGAGTCAGGAACAAGTGAAGTCATTAAAAGGAAAAGAGGAGGTGGTAGTTGGTGGGGGGGTTGGGAGTCCTGCCAGGGTCCATGGTCCCAGGCTTATTTATTTTTGTAGCTCTGTCTTACTCTGTCTGTTTCCATTTTAATTACCTCTCCTAATTGTGAACTGTACCTCCTTCCCTACCCTGTTGAAATATGAAAGAGTTTCACTGTGTGGTAGGCAGAATAATAATCTCTTCAAGATACCCACAACCTAATTCTTCAAAATCTGTGAAGATGTGAGATTACATGGCAAAGGGGAATTAAGGTTGTAGCTGGAGGTGACATTGTTATTAAGCCATCCTTGAGATGAGGAAACAATTTTAGATTATCTAGTAAGGTCCAATGTAGCCATACGAATCTTTAAATGTGGAAGAAGGAGGCAGAATAGCCAATGTCTTTTTAAATCAAAATGCAAAGAAATAAAAGAAATGCTGAAGAAGTTACCTATGAATCTAGCCCCACAGCAGAGTTGCTGAAGCACTGGACAAAAGGCTGGTACAAAAGAAAAACCAGCAAATGGCGATTGTTACTCTTCCCTGTTTCCAGAAGTCATCCCAGTTGTTGGATATCAGATCCTTATCTGGATTGTGCTGAGAAAATGCTGAGATAAAGAATAAGGACAACATATTCTGGGTAAGATGTGGGAGAATGGAGAAGGCAGAACATCACTGGCTGTTGCTATTAATGAAAGGAGGAAGCAGAAAGGAAGAGGGAAGAAAATCCCAAATGGAGCAATAGTGAAAAATGGGGCTCTTGAGGCCACATGGAAAGAGGTAAAGATTATCAAATAAAAATTTCGAATAGCCTTCTGCATTCTCTGTTCTTGTAAAATTGAAATATACTGCAGTCATTAGGCTCTCAGTAAGATGTAATGAAATTAGGAAATTTTAATGCAATACATTTGCTCAATTGGAAACAGAAGTGTCAATTTGACTTTAATTAATGAATATTGACAGGATACTCTCCTGAAACAGAAGATTAGTGTAAACTTGGTTTTGAAGTTCATATGCAAATTCAACTTCTGTCAGCTTGTGGCAACATACTTAATTCTCTTCTGCAGAGTTAAGTATCATAGTTTCTGAAATGCTTAGAAGAGGCAGTAATCAAGGTTTTCACCCTTTGACCTGATAGTGAATTATTCTGATTTTATATGTTGTTTACTAAAATACATGTGTTCTCTTAATATTTCTGTCTTTGGCAATAGATCTTCATAGTCTCTGTTCAAATACAAGGTCTTTTAATGGAAGGACTAAGTAACAAGGTAGTATTTTTCTGTCATACACTCTTTTGTTCAATAAACATTTAGTAGGCATGATGTGCCAGAAACTTCTTAAGGTGCTAGGGATTCAAAGAAAAAAAAAAAAGACATAGTCATCTGTGTCCATTAGTGGAAGGGGAGCAATGTTGATTAGAGGTGAGCACATACTTTCAATAGGGTATGGTAAATACAATGGTAAAAATAACTACTAGACCTTGAAAGCACAGGTTAGGGGCACCTTTTTTTAGGTTTGGATAATGGGAGTAAGGTGGTGAGGTGAGGCAGAATTTTCATAAGTATAATTTAGTTCTTAACAGGAGAATGACTAGTAGGGGGGTAGAATCTCCAACCAGGTGACATGAAAGTGTATTCTAGGTGAAAGAACACAAATAAAAGGGAGACATTGAAAAACACTATAGTATGTTTTTGTAAGAGAAATTTCTAGATGCTCAGTAACATGAACATACAAATATTAAGAAGAAAAAAAGGTAAATTAGGTTATAGAGTTAGGTGGATGCTTCATCTCCAAGAGTTTCACACATAATGTTAAAGATACTATCTTTGCATTGCAGCCAGGAAAGATATTTTAAGGAGGAATATGGTGCAGTCAGATTTGTGCATTAGGTAGGTTATTCCTAGGACTGTATGGAGGACAGAGCTGATAGAAAATACCTAAGGCAGGAAAAATCAGCAGGAATGCTTTGAAGCAACCCAGGAGAGAGAAAATGAAAATCTAAACTAAAGGTGGAAATGACAGAGCTGGAGAATCATAAGGTAGAGTCAGGAATCCCTGAGTACCACGTGACAGAGAAACCAACCAGAAGCCCAGCTATAAGCATAAATTGATAAGGGGCACAAAAGATGCCATCATGTCTTGTCTCTGTGTGTCAGCACACTTCCTTCAAATTAGCTCATTTTTAGACATTTTATTCTCTTGTAATAGCAAGGTAGCAATAACAGCTCCAGTTTCAAACCTTCAAATTCCAAGCCTAGCTGAAAGAAAGACCTTGTTTTGTAATAAATAATACAGTTCATAAAAACATTGGGATTTTCTTTGGTTATACTGGCACAAATCATGTGCACAATCATGAACTAGTCATAGTGACACATGGTATAAAATAGATAATGAATACAGACACCAATGTTCTAAAATGAAAGAAACAGAAGAGTATGGGGGAATGTTACATTGGAGTAAGATAGCCAAGTCAACTTTCTAGAAAACTTTGGTTACAGTAAATAAGATATGCTTAGACATTTTTCAAATCAAATGGGTGAAAATACCCTTAAAGTTACTATTTTTTTCTTAGCAGAAGTGAAAAATTGTAAAGTAAAAATGAGAGCCTAAATCTTAGGGAATAGGTTGACTAAAGGTGATTTTGTATGAATACCATCAAAATACATACAATAATATAGAGTTATGGCATGTGATCATGGGGAAGAGTGTGTAGGATAAAAGGATAGTATATTGAAGACAAAATATTGGTTTATGACTATAATTATTATCGTATATCACTATATTCCTGGTTATCCATTTGGAGTCTGAAGAAACCTAGACCCCAACTATTAAAAATACTGCATAAGCTTAAACAGTTTGCAATGTGGAATTTAGAATTCAAGCATAAGCTATCTATGGCTACAATACTCTTTTAGACCCATTCTGAATACCACCTGTCCAAAGAAGTTTACATTGGTATGTAGGAGACTGAGTACCAGGCTTATAGAAACAGCCACCAGCTCTTGTCTCTCAGCAGCATGGAGACATTTTGCAGCCTGGAGACAAGCCCTCAAGCAGCTGCATGCATTGATGAGATATGATCATTAGCAAGCAACTGTTATACTTTGTAACATTCTCACAGCAACAGGATGGGAGTTGAGCTAGGGCAGAAAGAGAACTTAGCAACCATTAAACATGTGATACTAGCCCATGGGCCCCCCACTTTGGTTGTATCAGGCTTCAATAAAAGGCCAAAGGAGAGGTTTCTCAGGGCTCTCAGAGGACAGAAGGGAAGCCCACCTCTTGCAGGCAGGCACCTTCAATCCATGTCCTGGCTGTTTTTATTCACACAGTGACAGTGAAGTGCTATAGCGGGCACTGACAAATGGCATAGTTGGCAGGATCTGAAAGAATCTGGGCTGGGTCATGGACTGAAAGCAGAAACTACACTCAGAGGAAGTAAAACCTTCAGAAAATAGCAAGAGGGAGTTTCAGCCAAAGGGGGAGCTGCACTTGGGTTAAGCAGTGACCTTTGGTCTCTTTTAGTCAAGGGGAAAACTGTGCTCAGAGTAAGCAGGACCCTTGGCAAACAGTAAGAAACAATAAGTAATTTTCTGACCACAGAGTCACAACAGGTCAAAACTGATGAGGAAGGTAATGATGGGCAAGAATTGAGTCTATAGATCCTATGTCCTCTCATCCATTGTCACCTTTGCCCATCAGTGAGGAGCAGGATAATAAAATGAGTGTAATTTAAAGAATGAACATGACACCAATGAGAGTTCTTCTGAGGAGGAAGTAGGCAGTGCATATACTAACAAACCAGGAGATACTTTAATAACTATTATGGCAACCCAGATTAAACAGTTGGAGGACAGAGTGAATTGTCTTATAGTTAGAAGCATTACATATCACCCAACACTACCCACAGGACCCCTTATGAGGATAGTCCCCCCACAACTTTGATTATAAAAGCACTGTTAGAGGGTCAACAAACAGGTGACTTTACTTTTAAAGATACATTGAGGGTTTTACCTGTTACATTTACTGATATTCCACTTAGTCCACAATATCCTCAAGGGGACCAGCATTTTAATCACAATGTGATCACTTTTAAGATCCTAAAAGATTTAAAACAGGCTGTAACACAGTATAGCATGCAGTCCCCATTTTCTAGAGGCTTATTACAGGGACTTGAACAAGAGCAATGACTTATTCCTTATGACTGGGATATGATAGCCAGAACTGTTCTTGAATCTGGATAATATTTGCAGTTTGAAACATTTGAGGAGTCGCCAGAACCAACAGAGGAATGTTCCCATAACTTCAGAACAGCTCACTGGCTCGGGTCAGTGGATGGGGATCCTAAGGCAAATCCAATATGATGACATAGTGATAGTACAGACAAGGCTCTGAGCCTGGGAAAAGGTTCAGACTCCCAGAGATATCTCTAAATCTTTCATTAAGGTGATGCAATCTGGAAATGAACTTTATACTGATTTTTCTGGCTCAATTAAAAACCTCATAGATTACACTGTTGCCCAGCAGAACTTAACGACATGCTTTTCCAGACCTTACCATTTGAGAATGCTAATTCAGAGTGTCAGACTTTTGTATCCTCTGAAGGCACAAAATGCTCCTCTTGATGAATATATACAAGCATGCTTTGATATAGGAACCAAATTTTATAAAGATAATCTTCTTGCTAAGTTAAAAGTTGGGTTCAAACCAAGTTTTGTTAAATGCCATAATTGTGGGAAGCTGGGCCATATAAGAGGAATGTGGGAAAGGGAAAAATAAACAGAATGGCCATCTTTCAATTGGTAATCAAAGGAAATAAAGAGACTGTAAAGCCCCAGGTGTATGCCCCAGGTGTAAAAAGGGGTTCCATTGGGCAAAGGACTGCTTCTCTGAATTCAATAATAATGAAATGCCTTTATAGCAGGGGACTATCACTCAAGCTGAACCCAGAGCCCACTGGCAAAAAACACAAGCATGGAGATTTAAACAACCTATTTTCTATAAACCTGGTATGTCTGAATGAGAACCTGATAATGTGTTAACCTGGTTATGTACTACATTTGGGTCAAGGTTTTGCATATCATTACAGAACAACAAGAAAGCAATGACTGTCTGCCCACTGCATTAAATCTTGTTATGAACAAAAGACCTCACCTGCCCTCTAACCCCTTGCACTGATACAAGTTTCCCTCATCCTAGCCTAAAATGGGTTCTCCAATTACCTGGGCCTGAGTAAATTTCAAGAAAAGAATATCCTAGCATTTTATTCCAAATTATCAACCCAGATTTTCATTTACTGTGAAACCTGGATCAACCTCCTTTGAGGAACCTCTAACTGCTCCCCTATATCATTGTCCAGTTTCAGCAGGAAGTAGCTTGGAGCAGTCAGCATCCTTTTTCCCAGTAGCAGTTGGAACTTCTATTCAGAGAGGAAGGATTGATACAAGGTTCCACTCTTTAGTGAATCCTCTATTATCTAGGCCTGGGTGAGCTCAGCATGCATCCTCTAGGGTCTAACAAGATCAGGAACAAAAGCAGCCAGCTTTCCAGGTGGTTGATATGCAAGGTAAATCCATATCAGCAAACTTCCCATTCCTGGCAATAATTGCCTTAACATCGGCAAAGGGAGATAATTTCATTTGTTGAACCTATATGGAAATGATCCCCAGTCCTCTCACCCTTAAGAGTGTAACCTGTCCCAAGAATTGAAATTATAAACACAGTCAACAGTGCAGCTACTCCTTCTCCCTTCTCTTTTGTGAGGGCCCTCACTGGTTTTGTAGGAATAACTTTGTTACTTATTTTGTGCTTTTTCTTCTTCTACTTAGCAGGAAGGAGAACTACTCCATAAGAACAATAGATGTTTCAAACTGCAAATATCTTAAATGACAAAAGGGGGACATGTAGGAGACTGAGCACCAGGCTTATAGAAGCAACCACCAGCTCTTGAGGAAGGTGCTGGGAGTGAGACAATCTCCTAGCTGGCATGGAGATGTTTTGCAGCCTGGAGACAAGCCCTCAAGCAGCTGCATGGGTTAATGAGAGAAGATCAGTAGCTCCTTAGCAAGCAAGTGTTATACTTTGTAACACTTGTAGGGCAACAGGATAGGAGGTGAGCCTGGGCAGAAAGAAAACTTTGCAACCATTAAACATGTGATCCTAGCATGTGGGCTCCCATTTGGGTTGACGGGGTGCCATACCAGGTACTGATATTGGTAAAACTTTGATTCAACACTTTATTTATACACTTTTAGAAACATGAAAATAAGACATTGCTCTTCTTGCTTATAACATCTTTTCTGGCTATAGAAATATTCACATCAGTAATTCAACATAACTTGCTGATTTCTTAATCCTTTACATATGTTTTTTTAATTTGTAATTTCTCTTTTTCTTTCCAAGCTTAATATTAGTAGGAAAAATAAAGCTTAAATTATTGGAGCAGGGGAAGAGTTTTATCCCATCATATTTGTCACACCTTATTTAGACACAGAATGACCAATTCAAACTGTAAGTAGAAAGAAGATGGACAATAATTAACACAGCAGTCAAAACTGCTCTCAGAATTTTTGATTGCTTGATTCCACATTTTGTTCAGTAAAATGAAAGGTACTCAATAGCAGCACCTCCCTTAACATTAATAGAAGCTGTGGGTGGTGCCTAAGCAAATATACCGCAGCTCATCTAACAAAGTCATTATCAATTCTAGTTGTAAATAATACATTAATGATATACGAGGGTTGTCATATAATAGGCTCATAATCCCAGAATTGTGAAAAATAACTTGTTAAACTCATTTACCTTTCCCTAAGTTTATACTGAAAGTGCTACTACCTTACATAAAGTTTTGAAAATTTCACCATGTCCCAATTCTTTGACTTTTAAGAAAAGTAGAGCTGCCAATTATATGTATTATTCCTTTACTTGCGTGTTTAAGGTTTATGATTAAAAAAATAGAAGAAAATAAACTGACTATAATATATGGGGTGAGTTTTATAGGGGGGTCTTACAGAAAAATTGCGTAGGAACTATTCTTTGGCTCTACGAGTATTGAATGTGAACCGATTTCAACTCATTTTAGCTCAAGAGATTATTTTATTTGTTTGGAGGGTTGAGAACTTGTTCTTTATTTCCTTGCTGATTACATTCTCATCAGGGGTGCATTTCATTCTCCTTGAGAACATTCTATTATTTGTATACAGTTATGTTAAGAGACAAAATCCTCCCCAGGGACTACCATGACTCACCCTCACAAAAGCTGGTATTCTCTCCATGTAGCTGGCACATTTTAACCTTCTCTATATATTCTCTTTTATTTTCTACAGAAACTTAATGGCTTGAGGAGAACAAAACAGATCCTGGGGCTTTCATTTATTTTTAATTGATTTTGTTCCATATTACCCATTGCATATTTCTCATAAATTAATAATAATTATCCTTTAGGACTTTTCTTGGGAAATCATATCAGCATATTTTCATAAATCACAAACAATGACACTAAAGAGTATAACAAATAACAATGTGTTAGCTTCCTGAAAGACCAGAAATATATTTTACTTTATAATCTCAGAAACAAATTCATTATATTTGAACTGTGTTCAGAGATACAGACTTTGGAACCACATTTATCTTTAGAAGCCCAAGGTGATGAAAAGAAGGCTCCTAGAGGTCATGCTTACTTTCTAAGATTTTTTTATTGAATAATACAGTGGTGTTATGAATACCCCTAACTCCCACACTGGCAGGTAGAATTCTAAAAGGCCTCAAATAACCCACGCCTTTTTATAATTGCCTCCTTCAGACTGTGAAAGAAACCTTTGAATATGAAGGGAGATCAATCCCATGAATTAAGTTATGTTTTATGGCACAGTTGGCTTTAAGAAAGGGAAATTATTCTCCCTGGACCAGACCTAATTAGATGACTGTTTTAAAGGGATGAGTTTTTCATTTTAAAATGGATTTGTAAAAAATGTAGAAGGAATCCACAGGAGGGAGATTTTGTAGTGCTGTCTTTGAAGATAAAGGAGGTCATGTGGCATGTAGCACACACACCCTCCAGGTGCTGAGACCAGCCCTCTAGGGACAGCAGAAAATGGGGACCTCAATTTTAGAATTCCAAAGAAGATTTTACCAGTAACATGAGTGATCTTGGAAATGGGTATTCCCCAGAACTTATATATGAAGACACATGAGAAATCTCTGATTTCAGCCTCATGATACCTAAATAGAGATTCTAGCCACACTGCTGGAATTCTGTGGTAAATAAATGAGTGTCATTTTAAGTTGCTAAATTTATGGTACTTGGTAATGCAGCAGTAGGCAACTAGCCTGCTTGAACTCCACATCAGCCAATTTTTGTTGATTCTATTTAATATTTATTAAATTTGCCTACTTTCCATCTTGTCAACCAGTATCCTAGTCCAAGTCATCATTATCTCTCATCAAGAATACTAGTCACCTTACAAACATGTCCCCTGAACTATCCATTCTCTACCCAGAAACCAGAGTATTCTTGTACAGACATTATTGCTCCTGCTTTAAAAGGTATCACACAATGACTTCTCATTTCTCTAAGGGTAAGGTTTTTAAAAAAAATCTTTAACTTGAAATCTTCTTACTATCTATCCTGATCCCACGTCACTCTGTCTTTTTACAGGAAAGTCACACTGGTAATTTTTTAGCACCAGAGCCAAGTTTTCGTCCTACTTCTTGTTCTCTTTCATTGAGCACTGTCCTCTCTCCTTCTACCCCCATTTCCTTGCACAGACATGTGTTGGTCATGGAGGACACTATTTAAAATTAGGACCTCTAGAGAACTTTTTTATCCCACAGGGCATTCTAGCTCTCCTTCTATGTACAATGTTATAGCACACACAGCATACTCTTCCCCCACAGCATTAAAATAGATTTACAGGTAATTTTTAAAAGTAGCATCGATAAACATTCTTCAGTATTACTATGACTAATGCATATTTTGTCAGGTGAGCTATGTGTGATACACTAACTTTTGACATCCTTAAATCAATACAAAAGTAGAATCACCAGAGTATTTTAACCACCTCTTTTCTTCAACCCCTCCTTCATATATTCCCAGAAAGATTTTGTTGACATGCAAAATATGAAGCTTGTCTTTTACTGTGATTTTGTTTGCGCCCCCCCCCACCATAAAACTCACATTGTAATTTGATCCCCAATGTGGCAGGCTTGGGAGGGATGTGCCTACTGGGAAGTGTTAGGGTCCCTTATTAACATATTAAGTCCTCTTTACTCCTGTCTAGGGAATAGAGTAGTTTCTAGGGCAGCAGGTTATTTTAAAGAGTCTGATTTGCTTGGCTTCTATTTTGCTTCCTCTCATGTGTGGTCTCCTTTTAATCCATCTCCTTGATGTCTGTAATGAGCTGACGTAGCCTGAGGTGCTCACCAGCTGCAGGTGACCGCTCTTGACCTTCCCAGACACCACAATCATAAGTCAAAAAGCTTCAAACCTGTTTTCTTTATAAACTACCCAGTTTTGCATGGTGTTGGCATGGGTGTCCAACCTGTGGCCCACAGGTCTCATGCCGATTATTTGAGAATTGTTTTACTTCTCTGTTGTGTTGGATATCATGAAAAGCATGCGAATTTTTCCTCTCTCTTTTTTTTTTGTCACCAGCTCTTATTAGTGTTTTTGTATTTAATAAGCAGCACAAGATAACTCTTATTCTTCCAATGTGCAGCAGAAAAGAAAAAAGGTGACATAAGACATGTCTCTATGAAGCACAGAACTTTTATGAAGGAAATAGGGGGCAGCAAAGATGTTAAATGGGACTAATGGGTTGGAAGTATTTTATTTTTACACTTTACTCTCTGGAAACATTTGATTTCTTAATGATGGCTGAGCAGAATTTTTCATACTCACTTAATCTTATATTTCCTATTAGAAATCTAGGACTGATCAGTCTCTGACTTTCTATCAAATAAGAATTTTGTGGGCCTTTAAATTTGCCACGCCATTCACACTTACCCACTTTTGTTCATATGTGACAATTCTAGGCTGAAACCAGGACTTTTGTCACTTACTACTATCTTTTTTGCTGTAAGGTCATGCATCAGTAGTAAATTAGACATAACCATTTATTCTCCAGCTTACTTTCTTTTTGCTGCTATTGTTCACCACTATTTGATGAATATCACATCATCCTTAGTCTTTATTTTTCTATTTTACTAGTTTGCATATTTATGCAATTATTTCAAGTAAGCCTAAGGGTGGTAAACATGGGGAATATCTTTACATACGAAGGGTGGCAAAAATGTAGGCACATTTTAAGAAAGTAAAAAACTGTATTAAAATTGCAATATCCAGACACTTCTGATTAAAACAAAGTTGACCAAAGTATCCACTTGGATCTCTAATCATGCTGTTTCAGTTTCTTCCAAAATACCACCAGGGTAACCGGTTTTCTACAGTATAGTACATCTTTTAAGGTCCCCCATAAGGAGAAGTCAAGAAGTGTAAATTAGGAGAACCCAGGAAATACTCAACTGCACCTCTTCAGCCTATTCATTGTCTTGGCAAGTTCTCAACAAGGTATATCTCATCACGTTTCAATGCATGTAATTAACTTGAGATGAAAACTGTCCATTTTGCTGTTCTAAGAAGTCATTGATTTCTTACTTGTTTTGCTAATTCTTGTATCAAACTATGTGAACAAGACAAGAATGGTGTTGGAACACTTTAGCCGAGGAAGCAGCACTTGCTGGGTGAAGCCTCCCGGATATTCCCTTGGGCACTTCACACACAGCACCATGCAACTCAAACTTACCATCAAGGTATGCGATTGTTAGGTATGTTGGAGGTTCTGTTGCATACTCACAACTCCATTGCTGTTGTACCTCCACAGCGTTCTTGAATTTCAAATTCCACTTCAAAGTCGTCTTGTGCTCCTTGAACAACAACTATGTTTTTATCATTTCTTTGACTGTCCTGCCTGTCACGGGGTAACACTAGCATTTCTTTGATTAACATTATCTTTTAGCAAACATATGGCTCCTGTAATTCAAATCAAATTCTAAAGGTAATACACAGGTAACGTCACTACATTTTTCTGGCACCCTGGTATTTTATTCCTGTCACCTGAATGCCAACAGGTGATTCCAACATAGTTTCACCTTTAGTACTCTGACAATATTGATTCATTGTCCTTTATGTAGCAACAACCAATCTGACTAATGAGACATCAAGCTTCAGCCTGGTTTTTTGTTTTTTTCCAGTAACCTGATTTTTTTTCCCCTGAAAACCACTAAAGATATCTATTTTACTTTGGTGTGGCTCTTTATTTCCCACACTGGGCCCAGGAGAGTTTCCTTCCTCAACCTTCATTCTACCTCCACCCCCACCTTTCGCTAAAACCTTTGTTCTTCAGTTCTGGGAAATTGTGTTATTGATTTGTTTGCTCTCTACCCCTTTTATATTTCTTCTTTCTGAAACTAATACTAGATATATATTGAAACTTTTAGAGATTTCCTACATATCTCTAAACTTTCATGTCATGCTGTCAACTTTGTTTGGTGGGGGGGTTTTTTTGTTTTTTCATTGTTGTTTATTTGTATTTTTTTTAACTTGTTCTGGGCAATGCCTTCAGTACAGTTTTTGTTTTATTTTATTTTATTTATTTTTGAGATAGAGTCTCACTATGTTGCCCTCAGTAGAGTGCCATAGAGTCAGCTCACAGCAACCTCAAATTCTCAGGCTTACGCAATTCTCTTGCCTTAGCCTCCCAAGCAGCTGGGACTACAGGTGCCCACCACAACGCCCAGCTATTTTGTTGTTGTTGTTGTGTTGTTGTCATTGTTATTTAACAGGTCTGGGCTGGGTTCGAAACTGCCAACCCTGGTGTATGTGGCCAGCGCCCTAACCACTGAGCTATAGACAATGAGCTTACAATTTTTAATTAATAATTTGCACAACAATTCTTTTAGTCCTTATTTCAAAATTTAATTATCATATTTTTGTATTTTTAAGATCTCTGATTGATCCTCTAATTGTTCTTATTTTATATATGTGATAGCTTGATATTTTCTTCTAATGCTTAAATGAATTGTATTGACAACTAGTTCTTAATGTCTCTGTTTCACTGTTTTCTTCAAATATTCCTCAAATATTTGATAATTCTGATTTGCTCAATATCTGTGTTCCCCTCTTTCTGGGTATTGGTATTATTTACAGGAACATGCCTCTAGTGATGATGTCAATGACAAGTTCATTATTCTATCATAAAATTGAAACAAAAGCTCATCTTCTGGTTTGGGGATTTTGCTTCCCTCTGATACATTAGTTGTCGGGGGCTCTCCAATCCACATCTTCAAACTCTCTGCTTCTGAGGGTTGAGGCCTGGGCATAGAGGGGGAAATCTAACTGACGTGGGTTCTCCATGTCAAAACTTGCACTTCAATACTCTAGTTTGGGGATAACTGATTTCACCTAGTGTTGCTGCACTTGGGACATTCCTGCAATGCTCCTAAGCCACAAAATCCTCCCAAGTGGCATTAATTTATACATCCAGGGCTATAATTTCCTTTATCAATTCCCACCTGGCTGTCTTCAACTGGTTTCAATATTTGAGTCCATGTTTCTTTTCCAATGCCATTAGGGAATTATTTTGCTTTTTTTTTTTTTTAAATCAACCATTTTGGGTTAGGCCGGAAGGTAAGGTTCACATTCTCAAGTCAATTTTATGCTGTTAATAATCAGCTAGTCTCTTTAAAATTTGCAGATAAGGAAGTTTTTCTTAATGAAAACCTAGCTCCAAATCTACTCTTCAGTTACTACCACATGACTGCTGTTAAGATGTATATTTCACTCAGCTCTTTTCCTGAAGAATTAATAACAATGCCTTTTGTTAAAACCTAGTGAGTAGTATGAACTGTAATAACCTCTTAAGCCTCCCCCTCAATCCAACTGAATGGACCCATTCTTGACTGAGGTTCCCTGACTCCCATAAAAAATCCTTAAAACTGAGTTCCTTGCTATGAGCAGAAGGAAGGTAGATATGCTTAGTTTTTCCCTGTCCCTTTTGGAGTTATTTTTTCACCAATAAGATAAAAATCATTAACAGTCCTAAGGCCACGTAAGACAAAGGTTAAGCCACGCCTGCAGGTCATCAATTTACTTAACAGATCACTTGAGTCTGTGTATATTTCCAGTCTCTGATTAACAGACTTCCTTATCTTAACTTGAAACATTTCAACTGAAAACATTCCAAGCCGTTAGATAAAGTTTTGTTTCTTTAACCAATTACAAATCAACACATCTTTAAACCCACCTATGACCAGTAATCCCCTGCATCTAGTCCTGTCTTTGCAGTGGAGACCAATATACATCTTCATATGTAGATTTATGACTTTACCTGTAATTCCTGTCCTCCTAAACACATATCTAACACAACTACAGCGAGACCACTTGTTCAAGGCTTCTTGGATGTGGCTTTCCAGGCCATGGTCCCACATACTCAGTTCTGAATAAACACCTTTAACTAATGTTACAGTTCAGGTTTTTTCCCATTGACAGTAGTTGCAGAAATAACATAAGTTTCTGCCAACAATTTAACTTTATTCAAAAGAGGTTATTGAGAGAAAAACAGTTACTAATGTTCCTGAAGTCAAATGTCTTTGTTTTTGACCAAATGTCAATGCTACTTTAGATTACAAAGTCAATCAGTTCTTGTCAGGAAATATGTTTAAAGTTTTCATTTAACTGATAAGTTTAATAGACAAGCAGAAACTTATTAACTGGACATTTTAATTATAATTTGCAAGATATAAGGACACAAACATGATAATCATTCTTTAGACAGTCATCATTCTCAGAATTCTTTAGCAAATATCCATAGTTAAATAATCATCAACACAAAATTAGTCAAAATCACTTATTCTTATTCATCATGAATTACATGTCAGAAATATAGTAAACAGAATAGTCACTAAATAGCAAGAATAAGTCATATTGATACCGGACTTTTGACTTTAGATTTCCAGGCTCTTGGTCTCAACGATTTGATGAATGAATCGATGGACCACAGGACAGACAGTAGGTTAGGTTTTACTTACAGAGGTATTATTACAGCTCTTACAAAGAGCCAAACCTTGCAGAGTAGGATAAGATAGGTTTTATATAAGTGTCACAGCTCTTACAAAGAGCCAAACCCCCCTGCAGGGCAGGATGCAAGTGTTACAGCTCTTACAAAGAGCCAAACCTCCTTACAGAGCAAGGTATAAGTGTTACAATTCTTTCTCTTCTGCTCTCTCTCTCTCAATGGTCTGCAGCAATCTGCTGAGGTCTTTGCTCTCCCGTTCTCTCTTCCTGGAAGGTCTGAAATGATCTG
The DNA here is from genome assembly GCA_963574575.1 of Galagoides demidoff. Classification (NCBI taxonomy): domain Eukaryota; kingdom Metazoa; phylum Chordata; class Mammalia; order Primates; family Galagidae; genus Galagoides; species Galagoides demidoff. The sequence goes on along the minus strand of CAUYQV010151210.1, from coordinate 369 downwards.
CCCCTAGGCTCTTTACTCAGGGGTTTATATAGGGGCAGATGTCCAATGAGCTGAAAGCTGAGCTGATTGGTCTATTTTCTCCTAAAAATGTATGAACTGTAATAGACCAATAAAAATAGACCAATCAGGAGCAGGATTAAAAATGGACCAATAAGGGATGCACTGGAGGAATTGCCAGTGTTTTCCCCTGCTCGGTCTGGTTCCTTTGACTACTGGAGCCTCCAATGAGGGAGGGAAGCTCCCATCTGCTTGCTCCAACCTGCTGGTTCCTCTGCTGGCTGCTGCCACCAAGACAGAGGTGGCAGGTCCCCCAGCCCCACTCGGCTAAGCTGGCTGGGGTGCCACTTTTCCGGTATCAATATAAGTATT
>CAUYQV010151205.1:0-42147 GCA_963574575.1 Galagoides demidoff | reverse complement strand
CCATCCACCTATCCTTCTTTCCTTCCTTCCACTCATCCACTCATCCTTCCATCCACTCACCCATCCATCCATTCACTCATCTTCCCACCCATCCACTCATCCTTCCATCCATCCACCCATCTACTCATCCTTCCATCCATCTACCTATCCACTTATCCTTCCACCCATCCACTCATCCTTCTATCCATCCATCTACTTATCCATCTATCCACTCATCTTTCCATCCATCCACTCATCCACTCTTCCTTCCATCTGTCCACACATCCTTCCATCCATCCACTCATCCATCCATCCATCCATCCACTCATCCATCCATCCATCCATCCACTCATCCATCCATCCATTCATCCTTCCACCCATCCACTCATCCACTCTTCCTTTCATCTATCCACACATCCTTCCATACATCCATACATCCTTCCATCCATCTACTTACCCCCTTATCCTTCCTTCCACCATCCCCCATTCTCTTGTCCCTCCATTCATACATGTTTCCCTCCACTCTCTCACCAGCTACTTGTTTCCCTCCCCATCTATCCTATCACCCAGATATCAGTCCACCCATCTGTCCAGCTAGTCGAAGCTTCATCATCCCTTGGTTGGGTCATTGCTTCTAAAGTGGTCACCCCCACCCACTCCTTCCCCACCTCTACAGTCTCCACACGGCAGCCAGTGACATCATTTCCAAAAGCATCATGCCCTGCCCCCTACCATGTGCTTTCCATCCCACTGCCCTCAGGATGAAGCCAAAGCTTCCACTCTCCATCATAAAGGCTTACAGCTTGACCTTGTTTGATCTGGATTTAATTTCTCCTTAGTTTTCCCTTCTCCCTTTCTCTGCCCCAGCCACAGTAACCATTTTTCAGGCCTGTGCCTTCCATTACCTCCTTCCTGCCACAGGAACATTGCATAAGCTATTCTCTCTTCATAGATGGCTCTACCCTCTCTCTTTACCTAGTCAACTGTTAATCATTTTTAGATTATGCCTCCTAGGTTACTTTCTGGGGGACCCTTTCCCCTATTCTTTGCTTCCGTGGCCCTTGGGTCTCTCCTTTAGTGAATCAGCCATGGCTGCAAATCTCACTTGCTATGTGACTGTTGGATTAATATCTGTCTCTCCCTCTGTCAGACTCAGGATCTCATTAATTTTATTCACATTGTGCCCTCAGTGACTAGAACTGCTTCTGCATGATGGAAGAGTCTCCATGGACATATGTTGGATGCATGCATGCATGCATGAATGAACTAGCACCAGGCGCAATGAATGTGGGGTAGTAGGGATACAGAAATGAGAAAGAAGCAGGCCTGCCCTCCAGGGGCATCAGTCTGGATGGGTACTCAGCCAGATGTTGACTCCAAGACTCTGAGCAGTGAGGCCCCTCTGGGTGTCAGAGAATCCTTCCTTCCATCTACCAGTACACCCCGGCCTCCTTGTGTTGGTCCCCACTTGTGGCCCAGCTGAGCTCTGAGTTCCTGCTCAGAGCACCTGCTGCATGGTCTGCCCTCCATGGCTAGACCATGAGCTGCTCCCTGAGGCAGGGCCTGAGTCTGCCTACTCCTTAGCCTGGGTCAGACCAGATACAGCTGGTCAGGGACTCCCACCCCCAGCACAGACTGAGCCCAATGTGATGTCAGTTCCCTTTCTCTGGGTTTATGAAAGATCCTTCCTCTGGGTCAAGTGGCCTTTGCAGGAGAATCAGTACAGCAGAAGTCACTGTGTGGGGAGTGTCTTTGCAGCTGGGCTTTCTGGGTTTAATGAAAACCATAGCTTTCCCCTGAGGGGAGCTGGACAGTGGGCCAGGGGAGGGCTATCTGACTTGGGAGCTATCTGGTCCAGGTGGGTGGACCTCTGCGGTGAGTCTGCAGTGCACGCTCTATGCTGGGCAGGAGGCAGGCTACCATGGAGGCAGGAGGGGCTGCCTGCAATCTGTTCATATTCCCAGCAACCCTAGGGGGGCATCTCTGTCTTAAATTATTCTTGCCTCTTTTCTGGCAATCATCCAGCATGGTGAACCACAGTGGGAAAGGGTGGGTGAAACATGAGTATTAAAAGGAAAATTTAGGAGTCCAACTGGTGCACACCTGGAGCCTGACAGCCTGCATGCACCTGGAGCCCTGGCTCCATCACCTCACACGCCTATTCCTGAGGGGTGCCCCAGGCACCTCCAATGAATCCAAGTCTGCCCCGGAAGCCCTTTGGCTACCTGATACAAGGAGGATTTTCTTCTGTCCCCTGCCTTCTTCCATGGGGTCACAGTTGTCTGCTGCTGCAAACATCACCCTCTCCTGAGAGCTGGGCTTCCTGGCTGATCAAAGGGTGCTGCCTCCCCCCGTCACAGTGCCCTCCTCTACTGACAGAAGCTTCTACAGCAAAGGAGACCAGGCATGGTGCAGGTGTGCCTCTCCACAGCCTTCAGGCACGTGGCTAAATGCAGTGGTTTCCCTTGCAGGCAGACCACCATGAGAAACCATGATGAAGCTGCCCTTGGTCACCGAGGAGCCCCCAACGCACAGAAAATAGCTCCAACCAGGCAAGGATGAGGGAGGACATGGTACCACCCCATTTTCTACCCTTCTCCTTTGAAATGGCACAGAGAGGGAAGGTGCAAAAATAGCAATGCTCTGAACACCTGCAATCTCATGGCACTTTCTGTTCCCAAGTCCCAGCAGCTCCATCAGCTGTAGTTCTGGAAAGCTCACAGTGCATATGGGAGGGGGAACGGGCTCGAATCTCAGATCAGAGCTCCCTGTCCAACTTATTTGACCACCCTGGACAATGAATGCCATTCTCACAAACAATACTGCTAACAAGAGCCAGCATCCAAGGAGCACTTTCTAGGGGCCAGGCTCTGGGCTAAGCTAAGCTAACATCCTTCCATGATTCTCTCCTCTGACCCTGCCAAGCACACTGTGTGGTGTGGAGACCGGTACCATACAACGACAACAGGTAAGGGAACTTGCATATGGGGAGTGGGGTGTGATGGACTCAGGATTTGCATCCTGGCAGTCAAATGCTTCTGGATAATGTGATGCACAGTACTTCAGGCATGAAGGGTGAGAAGGCTCAGGCACGTGTTATGATTTCTTGGTGGCCGGAGCTCTGTAAGGGCCAGACATCGGGAGTATTTGTGGACATTCAAACCCTGGGTTCCTTCTGAGCCAGCTAGCTCAACAGTGAGGGACCTTTGAAATATCGGGGGGAAGGATGAAGCGGTTGGGGATGAGGATGAGTACGACTACCCTACAACTGTCCTCTGCCTCCCCTAGGATATGCTCTGGTTTTTCCACCAGAATGGGTGGCTTTTGAGAGGACTGCCCTGTTAGGCCACTCTGTTAGCCTTGCTCCCTAATGGGGCATCAGGTGCCACCTGAGTATTCCTAGGAGGTGCTTTATCTACAATCAGCCTCCATGGGTCACTGAGTGGTCTGTCTCTCTTGGTGGCCATTCTGGCAAGCGGTCACTTCTGAGCTGCATGGAGCAGGGCCCACGGGTGTGGGAGAATAGGTGGCAGGAGGGAAAGAGCTTTTGAAATGTCCACTTTGGCTTCTTATTTTGTGGTGACACCAGGCCCCCCAAACCCTCCTCTTGAACCATAAAACTCAGAGCCAACTGGAGCCAGTCCAAGGAGATTGGCCAGCCCACAGAGCAGCCATAATGACAACAGAACCACCCATATCTTCTTGAGCCGTCTCTACCTGGGACTGCCATCGGGGATAGACCCCTCTGCAGAGGACAAGGCTGGGAGCAAGGCCCTGGGCTGTGCTCATGTGCTGGCCAGCCACCAAGGTGCCGTTGTTGCCGAGTGGTTCCGGCAGCCACCTCCATCACTTGCTGCTCCACTGCAGCTGAACCCTAAGCCAGGGGAGAGCAAATTGGGTAATTCATCTTGGTATTTATAGCACATCTTCCTCGAGACCAAAGCCACCGCCAGGCAGACTGATTTTTCCCAGAAGCGCCATTGCGGGCAAGGAGGCTTGTCATCCTTCATAGGAACAGGTGGGGATGAGGAGCTCCGGGGGGCGGGGGGGGGGCCTGTTACTCACCATCTCAAACTTTCTTGCAGCCCTTCCACAAGACAAAGAGAAACTTCTCACCGCTTTGAATGTGAGTTTCCCAGAGAGGTCTGCTGACCACCAGCAAAGCATGGGGGAATAAAAAGGATATACTCTTTTCCCCGCTGTGTTAAAAAATGTCTTAAAACCAGGCTGGCACCTTCCACAAAGCTCAGGGGTTTAGACCACAGCCAAGCCCTTGCCACTGTCCATGCTGAGCAGAACTAATCAATATTATATTACCAAAGCACTTGACCTCATTAATCCCCACGGATGCTCGGGGAATCCTTAATATTCACAGCTTTAAAGACGCGTACCTGGTGTGCTTAATGTTCCTTGTGGGGGTTGGCTCCCAGTGACATTTAGAAAGGCCGGCTCTCGGTTCTTCTCTTGGGGGCAGCCAGGCCAGCTGGGGAAGGGGTCTGGGCTCTGGGTAAGAGCACAGGGAGGGGGCTGTGTCCTCTGGAGGGATGAAGTGAGGCAGGAGGAGTTACAGAGAATAGCAGGAGGGACTGCAGTGAGAGGTGAGCACGGCCCACAGCAGGTGCTCAGAAGAAGGCAAATACTATTGTTTATCCTGATTATAACCCAAGAGCAGATGTTTCATCCCTAAATTGGGGTCTCTCTGATGCCGAGAGGATGGCAGCACAGTGAGCCATCTGACCACACAGTGACAAGACAAAAGACACTCTGTCTGGTGTGACCTTTTCACAGAACACAGGGTGGGGAGGCATCTGGAGACTTTCCCATGATTGACCTGGGAGCACTTCAGTCCAAGGTGCTTCTTTCAAGCAGAAATCACACGCTGTCTACAGGAAGACTCTCCTGACTGCCTCGGCTCAATCAGGTCTGCCCACACTGGGGACTTTCTCGCTCACAGACTGCGGTGTCCTGGAATCATCCGGGCGCCCTAGCTACTCCAGACATGGTTTCTCACTCATAGCAAACTTGGGGCTGGGTCCCAGCAGCCCCCCAGTGACTGGCTGATGAGAGAGAGAATGCCAGGCTGCTGATGATTGTACGAGATTGCCATGGTCAGGGACGCCATGGGCGTCTCTCACCAGCTGTGAGGCTCAGCCATTTCCAAATCCTTTGATTTCTTTCAGGATGCTGAGAGAGCCTCGCCCTCTCTTCTCTGGGACATCTTTTGCCAGATTTACTTTCTCCTTAATTATGATTCTCACATTACATCAGAGCTTGAGAAAAGAGTGGCTTGTTTATTTAAGGACATGGTTTTGGGGGCCCCTGATGGTCCAGGGAGTTGGGGGGGACAGGTGATGACCTCCACAGCCTACTTATGACCCACAGGTCCGCAGCCCAGCTGGTGCAGTTGGAGACTCTCTCTGCTGCACTGTGATTCTCCAGGGTCACACTGCTACTGTTTCTGCCAGCTTTGTCATCCACCAGGGCCTAGGCTGGGATGCAGAGGTGTCTCCACCTTGCCCACAGCCTCTTTTGGTCATGGTTTATGGTTGCCATGGCGACACCCAAGGATGCTCCCCCTTGATGGCTCCCGGCAGTAACAGCCTCTCTAAAGCCGTCACACCCATGGCCTTGGCTGTCTTTCTCTCATTACTAATTGAAATACTGAAAGCCAGCTCTCTGTGCGGACACCATGCAGCGGCTTGCCACATGCAGCTGGCGCTGTGGGGCCACGGCACCTCTCCTTGGAGCCAGAGTCCTGAGGGTAATTAAAGGTTCACATGCCACAGATCTGCTCCCCGAGGTCCCTGCAGAGGGGAACCTCTTGCCAGCACACAAGCCATTTAGTTGCAAATCAGATTATTTTGAGGCCACTCTCAGCTTCACCGTGGCGCCCTGCCCTTTCAGAAATGTTTGTCTGGAAGATATTCTGTTTTGTTTTCTCTCTCTTTTTCCAGAAATGGCAACCAGCAACAAAATGTGCGTGAAAAACGGGTCAGTGTTCAGATTAATTAGGAGCCAGAGTTGTACACGTGGCTAGAAGGGGCCTGGCCCCCTGTGCCCGCTCTGCCTTTGCTAGGCTAGTCCATGCTTATTTTTAAGCACAAATACCAAAATGTCTCCTGACAAATGAGATGTGAAATGAATGAGTTTTTGCACATAAACTTTTAGTGCAAATATGTATTTGGCTGAATTGGGCACATATGGGGTATGGGAAGGGTTTGCTTGCTTGGCTAAATGGAGTAAGTCCCCACCCCCCACTTCCTGGCATTACTAAGGTCTCACTTAAAAATAAAAATGAGACTCCTTTCTGACTTTCTTGCAGGAGCAATAGCTTAACAGGGGACTGTCTGGTGAGATGGGCTGGGAACCACCCTAGAAGTCACCAGTCTGAAACCACTAGAATCCATCCCCTAGACCCAGGCCTGGGAATATAATGTGTAGCTCCCCCAGCCCACTGCCCTCTCCACTCTGCTCGGAGGCTGTAGGGGCTGTCCTTCATAGACTGCATCACCCAGAGCCCCACCCTCAGCTCAAGGGAGGGTTTGGCCACTGGGAATGGAGGTTAGGGCCCTGCCGGGAACAGAAGGCAGGAGAAGAGTGATGTCCTTGTGAGGTCACTGGAGGCTGTCTGCGTACCCCACCGAGGCCACCTGTCAGGCAGCCCTCTCATCCAGCTGCCCTCCCTGGGTTCTGCTAATTGCTCCTTCCCTTGCTCCTGTAGGCTGGGGGTGCTAATGGCTCCTGCTACTGCCAGCCCAGGGACCTACACTCACCCTCTAACTGCTGCCCTGGTCTTGTCCACACCTTCATAAATATTTTCTACCAACTCCCCTCAGCGACCCTATTTGAATGTGCCATCTTCCTCTGCCAGCACCCAGACCGACACACTCTGCAAACACTCCTGCCTGTTATTCAAGAGGCAACAGTCCTTTCTGCAGCCCTCCCCACCAAGCTGCTGAGAACCTGGAGGTGAGGACGCCAGGCCCGAAGCTTCCTGCCTCGAGCTCCCTCCCCAGCTCCCACTGCTGATGACTCAATGGTCTGGCCTGCCGCCTCCAGGGAGGCTTGGTGGGGCCCAGTGCTGGCCAGCGAGCCCAGGGAACTGCTGGGTGATGTGCCCTACAGGAAAGCAACTCATGCCCAACACAGCCTGCAGGCCTCACTCCACTGACAGCCCACAGCCTGGGTGGCCTTGGGTGGCTAAAGCAAGATGGGACACAAAACCGGGCATCGTGTTCTCCTTGGGATTAGGCCATTAGGGCGTGCTTGTGAACTGGAAGTCAGTAACCCCCTTCTCCACGCCCAGAGTGGGACACAGAGAAGTAACTTTCCTAAGAGTGCTCCCTGGAGTGGGGGACATGGACATCGGCCTTGCGGGCATTCCAAAGGAGGGCTGGAGAGAAACTTGAGGCGTTCTCTGAGGTGTCTACACAGTTCCTGTTCAGGAGCCAGCAAAGGTTACTGGGTGACAGAGATCTCAGGGGTCACCATGCCCCTATCCCAGTGGCATTGCCCTGTGAGCTCTGCTGGAAGGCAGCTGGCTGTCCATTCTGGGTGACAGTGAACACTGCCCCCCACTCCAGAGAAGGCAGAGAGGAGCCCTCAGTCTTGGCTGCTTCCCTGAGCTACATGGGCATTAACCTTCTGTGCTGAGGCTAGGATGTGTCCTGCTGGGATGGCCCTGGGCACTGTGCCATCGGCTGACCTGAGGACCTTCACATCTCCATTGTCCATCCCACCGTCTAGGATGGGTTTCCTGCTGTGAGGGTGAAATGCCCTCATATAGGCCCTCTCTTATTCACCCCTGTGGCCAGCACAGAGACTGGCGGTCTGGCTGGCTATGCCAGGCAGTCAGGTCAGCTTAGCTTGTGCTCAGGGGTTGGGCTCTGGCCAGGGGAAGACGGAGATTCAAGCAACAATGAGCTCATGACCTTGGCCTCGTTATCATTTTGTGGACACTGTCAAGTTCACTATCAAAAGACTCTCTCTCTCATGGTTCTTCCTTGCCCAAATCCTTTAATCAGACCCAATTTCCCTTGGCATTCAAGGCCCCTCATGATTGGCTTCCAAATACCAGTTTTATTTTCCCCATCACCCTCCTCTTCAGCCAGAACAGCTAATGGCCATGGTGAGAATAAAGAACATATATGCACAACAGTTTCCATACCAAGCTCTCTGTGCAGTCGGGGATTACCTTGTTGGTTTTATAGATGGCTCAGAGAGGTTAACTCACTTGCCCAAAGACACACAGCTGGTAAGTGGTACAGACGCCCTCTCATCTAGGCTTCCACCTTGCCATTCTACTCATGGTCTGGAGAACATTCCACAGGTATATTCCCCCCTGTGACACACGTTTACTTGCTGGGGCTCAAGAGATAGGGTGGAAGGGTCTTCACCTCACCAACCATTAATAAATTAAGCCAGTCGCTCAGAAGCATGCTCCTAGTACACTTACTGAGTTGTGTGCTGCACTCAGAGGGCTGACGCCCCTTCCACTGTGAAGAGGAGGCTGAATGCAGGTGCCACTACCACACCTGCATTTTCCAGCCTGCCACGCAACTGTGTTAGACCTCCTGACTGAGCTTTGGTCAGTGGATGAGGGCAGAGACATATTTACCACATCTCGGCCTTAAAAACCAGCCTTGCCATTCTCTCCACCAGCTTTTCTCCAAGAGAATTAAGCTCCTCCAAAGTGGTCTGTGTGGCTATTTTCTCAATCTCCCAGGAATGATGCATATATAGGGTTATTATAAGTGCATAAGAAAGAAAATGGTTTAGAATTTCATACTCTGGAGCATTTTTATTCTCTCAGGGAACTGGGGTGAAAAGGGCTGCTTCCATCCCTTGCTTATATGTTGATTCCCAGAGTAACTGTGGAGGGCACTTGTTGAAGCTGGTTTAGTGTCTGTCAACCTGGATCCCTGAATTAACTCAGGGACGACAGCCACCATGCTGCCCACTGCAGGGCAGAACTTTTTTTTGTTTGTTTTCTGGAGACAGAGTCTCATTTTATTGCCTTGGGTAGAGTGCCATGGCGTCATAGCTCACAACAACCTCAAGCTCTTGGGCTCAAGCAATTCTCTCGCCACAACTCCTGGCTATTTTTAGAGATGAGGTCTCACTCTGGCTCAGGCTGGTCTCGAACCTGTGAGCTCAGGCGATCCACTCGTCTTGGCCTCCCAGAATGCTAGGATTACAGGTGTGACACACTCGCCTGGCCCTCCAGGGCAGAATTAGATGTGGGACAAGCATAAATTTGAATTGCGTCAAGCCACTGACATTTTGGGGTTTATTTGTCATAGCATCTAGCATTGTCTTAAATTAATATGGGAGTGGAAAGTTCTGAGCCAGGTAGGGGAGCCTGTGGCTGTTTGGGAGGGAGCTATCTGACAGGTCCCTGCTGACCCACCTTCCCTATAGCCTGAGGGAAAGTCTTGTGGGGCCTCCAGCTCCAGCCCTTAGCTAGACACACATGACAAGGTTCCCACAGTGGGCATAAGTGAGAAGCAGAACTGAACAGGTGTGCAGGACAGACAGGTGGGTCTCAGCTGTTGGAGGCCTTGAGAATCAGCCAAGTTGGGGGGGGGTAACACAGTAATAGGAAGGGCTGTCACCTGGGATTCAGCAGGCTAGCCCAGGTGTCCACACCTCCCCTGGCAGCAGTCTGAGAGCTACTAGTGTAGGAGTGCGCCAGTGCGCTCCCCACATCTGGGAGGCCTCACATGCAACTGTCCCAGAGTGAAACCCCCCAGTACTGTAAGGCCAGGAGAGATGCTGTCTGTGGGAGTCCTTCAAACCCAACAGAGGGGAGGGTTCAGAGAGGGAGCCACCTGCTGAAAATCAGGCAGTGAGCACTGGAGCTGGGCGCATCTCTGAGTGACAGAGGGGTGGGAGGTGTCTCAGGAGGAGGGGCACACTGGGCAGGAGGCCTTTCGGCCCTCTAAAACCCCTACCCCAGAGCTGCCTGGGGCGGTCAGGCCATTTCCTTCACCTTCTGCTTTCCCATATCCTTCCCCCAATTCCCCACTGCCCAGCCTCTCGCCTCCCTAGGAAAGCAGGCCTGAACCTCTGGATACCCTCCTAAGCATGGCTTAGGTCCCCCAGCAAAGAGAAATGCTGGACCTATGATTTATAGCAGGTGCCAAGGACCGTACTGCCCTTAGCCAAAGAGAGCAGAGGCCAAGCAGCCATGCCCATCCACACCGGCTTGGACAACGCCTGTTTGTTCAACGAAGCCAAGCCCACAGCAACCCACACAGAGCCACACAGCATTGTCAAGGCGTCGCCGTCCTCCACCAGATGCCACCTGGAGATAGTCTCTCCCCAAGACTGAGGGTTGCAAAGTGAAGGTGGCCCACTCTCACCGTCAGAGCTCAGCCCTCAGGGTCCAAGAGATAACCAAGACCGGCCACACCCCAACCTCGAGTGTACTGGGGGCAGCCCCCATATTCACAAGTACACATCACGAACCTTTCCAAGACCAGCAGTGACCACAGAGAAGCAGCAGGTAGAAAGCGTGCTGGGTCGAACACCCCGGGGCTCACTCGACTTAACCCGGGCAGAGTATGCATATGCAGGAGACCAGAACCCGCGCGGCTCCTCTGCTGAGAGCCAGCCCCGGCGTCCTCCCAGGCCCCGCCCCCGTCCCCACCCCCCAACCCCGCGCGTGCGCGCCCCCTTACCCGATCCGTGCCTCTGGCGCAGGAGGACCGCCTGGCCCAGTGGCGGTGACGCTGACGAAGCAGCAGCTGCAGCTGCGACAGTGGTGGTGGCTGTGTGGGCTGCGGAGGCGGCGGTGGCTTCGGGGACTTCAGGACCAAGGGCGGCGGGAGGGCTCCCAGGCGGCGGGCTCTTGTCGCCCTGGCCGGGCTCGGAGGTGGTGCGGCTTGCGGCGCCCGCGCTGTAGGCGTTGGCGGCGCTGGCTGCACTGTGGCGACGCGGGCCGCTGCTCTGGATGTGCGACACGGCCTCGGCGGCTTGCATGTTGGGCGGCGCGAAGCGCGAGAGCACGCGCAGGAGCGCCTGGGCCTTGTGCTCCTGCGTGTCGTCGTCGCTGTAGTCCGACACGCGGCACTCGTACACGCCCTCGTCTTGCAGCCGCACGGCCGACAGCCGAAGCCGATGTGAGATGTCATTGCCCTGGACGCGCACGGTCTGCAAGAGAAGGGGGTTAGAGGCCGGGCCGGCTCCGAAACCTGCCCTTCTGGCTGGTGCTGTCAGGTTCGCACTGGCCAGCCCGGCGCCCCAACTCTTCCTGGACCCCACCATCGCGATCCAGCTTTCCTTTCACCCCCTGTCTCCTCGGTGCTTGGACACCGGGTCTCCTGTCCATTGTATTGTGTCCTCAGTTACTCATCATCTTAACCACACGCCCCATCTTGTGTCCCCCTAGTCTGCTCAAAACAATGCTTTCCCCAAGGAAATGCAGAATCCACCCCTCCTTCCTCCCTCCTGAACCTTCAAGAAATCCAAGGTGGGCTCCTCACTTTCCCCGCACTATGTTCTATTTAGTTTAGAACTTGGAAGGCCTGAGTCATGTCCTACGGAAAGCCACTTGGTTCCTGATCGGCGCCCTTCACCGCTAACCCTCCTCCCCTTGAAGGGGTCAGGCGACTCTGAAGCTGCCACCAGACTCCCTGCCACCCTCCGCGAACCGCCTGGCCACGTGGTCACCCGAAACCCCAGAAAAAGCGCCCTACTGGAGACCTCGCGAAGGGACCTCTCTGAGCACAGCTCTCACTAAGCACCCAGGGGACCCTCACCTCTAAACCCGGCCCTCAAAGGAGGCTTTGTCGTCTCCACGCCCTTATACGTCCACGCTGTAGCTGGAAAAGCTTGTGCGCGTCCCCTTCCAGTCAACAGCCCCTTGACCCGCCCCCCTCGCAGTCTACTACACCCAGCACCCAGACCCGCAGCCGGGCGGGGACAGGGCTGCGGCGGAGGGGGCGCCGGGGCACGTGTGCGGGGCGGAGCGGGGAGGGACGGGCGGGAAGCTGGAGCGCCGGTCGCGAGCAGCCGCGCGCTCCCGGAGCTGTGAGAAAGGCCGGGGAGAGGAGGCGAGCAGGCGCGCAGGAGTCTGGACGAAGGAGTTTTACAGGTAAGCCACGAGCCGAGTTAGAGGATTCAGGCCTTGAACCCTTGATTTGCACAAAGAGAACCCGGGCTCTGCTACGGGCGACAGATGGCGCCCCGACACGCCAAGCAGCCTACAAGACTAGGCTGCGAGCTCGGCCCCGCGCTGCAAGGCAGCTGCGGCTGTCTAAAGGGGCGGGGGTGGGGGGAGCTGCGGAGCGCGAGGCGGCCAGAAGGGGTCCCCCGCGGCCCGTGCCGGCGCCACACTTACGCTGATTTTAGTTGCATCCTTATTTGTTACCTAAAATGCAAAAAGGGAGAAAGAGACGTCAGTCTCGCAGCCTTCAGGCTTTAGATCCGTCTTTAAGGCAAGGGGACCCTGGGCAGGAGGACTGGGGCTTCCCAAAACCGCCCGGGGTGCCAGGGTTAGGATACAAAAGGCGCCTGAATTTACAGGCGTTTACCCGGAAGGAAGGGGGGGTTTGGAACTCGGATGGTGACCTGCCTAAGAATGCCTGCCCTAGCACACACCTGCCGGCCCAAGAGGGGAGAGCAGACTGGCACTAGGGTGGGAAGGAAGGCCCTTCTCTCCTCCCCCCTCCTGGAGAACCTCATTTCTTGCCTCGTTCCTCCAATTTCTAACTTGGAGCCACGAAAAACTGGATGGAGGGGCCGCTCTGGACAGGACCCAGTGGGAGACGAGCAGTAACTCTGGTGGGACCCTGGGGAGCGCCTGCCAGAGTGTGTGTAAGGGAACGTGGTTTATGAGGCAGACGCGCAGCGTGGGTCTGTTTTCAGCTACAGGAAGGCCGCCCCTCTGTTCCTGTGGGAGCCAGAGGTGACCTGAACCCTGTACACGGTTATCTGCGGGCCTCAGGATGCAGCCTTGAGGAGCCCTGGGGACCCCCAAAGTGGCAGAGGGGGCAGTCTGGTGGGACCAAGCAGTCTTCTCTCAGCACCCAGCACCCAGCACCCACTAGAAGCTGGGCTCACAATCAGCAAAGAAGAGCAGGGGATCTGGACCAGGTGTGGCTTTTTAGGAGAGAGGCGTGAATGGAGTGCCGGGAGGAGGTGGGAGAAGGGAAACTGTCCATTGAATGGACAGGGTTTGGGGGTAACAGCCAGGGACTTCAAAGACGCTGTGAGGATGCAAGAGTGGAGGATGGGCTGCATGCACCACGCGGCGGCGCCCTGCGACCGTGAACCCAGCTGCCTGCCTCCCGGGGTAACCCTTGCCGCCCCGGCCCGAGCCGGGTGTGCGCCGGCACCGCGTGGGCGGCAGGTTACCTTGCTTCGGGCGCCCGGCACGCTGAGCGCCAGCTCGTGCAGCAGCTCCCGGGGCGGCTCCTTGAGGTACCACCACTGAATCTCCAGCGAATACGAGGTGGCTCCGCTGGCCCGGAACGCGCAGGGCATTTCGATGTCGTCTCCCTCCCGTACTGTCACATCTTTGGGGACTTCAGTGAATGTAGCTGGGGGGCGGTGGGGTGGGGAGGGAGAGAGAGAGGCGTGACCAGCTGCAGGGGCCTGGGGCACCGCATGGCGAGGTGGTCTGTACTCGGCTCGCTGGCCTTGTGCCGCCCTCCCACCCCCCAGCTACTCCGTGGCCCAGGGCCGAGGCGCTAGCAAAGTTCCGTGGAGCAGCTGCAGGGCCGCAGCGGGGACCGGGGCCGCCGGCTGCAGCCTGCTTTCCTCCGGATCGGGCGGGGCGGTAGGGGCGGCTCATGCTTCTTCCCCGCGCGGGGCCGCGCGCCAAAGCCAGCCTGGGGACGCCAACTCTCGCTCCCCGCAGCCTCCTCTCCGCAGCCGGAGCCCTGGCCGGACTCCGAACGACTCCGGCGCGGGCGCCGCAGCTGCGGCGACCCTCCACTGCTCTCCTCCCCCTACCCCTCCGGGCCAGGGCTGCACCCCAGGATTTCTGGAGACCACGGAGCCTTCCCCTTCTCTTCCTCCTCCGTGGAGGCCGGTGCAGGCTGGCTGCAGTGGTCCCCGCAAGGACCCCCGAGCCCACCGCGGCAGCAGAGTTCCCGCGCTCACCGTCGGCCGCGAAGAGCAGCAGGGCATGCAGCAGCAGAGGCGGCAGGTATCCGAGGGCACCGAGCCGGTTCCGCTGTTCCATCTCCCGCGGGGGGCGCGGCGGCGGCGGGGGCCCGGGCGCTGAGAGGCGGCGGCGGCAGCGTGGGCTCCGATCCGGCTCCGGCTCCGGCTAGGACGCCTCGGAGCCTGCCATGGCCCCGCACGGCGCCCCCTCCCCTGGCCGCCGGCGGCCGCCAATCAGCCCTGCTCCCTCGTCGGTTTGCCCGGCGCGGTTCCGGCGGGGGGCGCTGCGTGGGGTGTGCGGGAGGCAAGGTCCCACCGGGAGGCTACTGGCGATCCGTCAGTGCCTCCTTCTGTCCAGTGACCACCGGACGATGGGGGTTCGCGTTTCAGTCTCTGCCCGGCGGGCCGGGCAGGAGCCGGGCCGCTGCGGGACCCATCCCTGGCCGAGGGAGTGCGCGCCTTCTCCCTCCCAGTCTCCTCCTGGTTCGGCTCCGACTGCCACCTCCTTCGGTTCTCGCGGAGCTCTCCCGCCGCCGCCCCCGTGGGTTTCTTCGCGGCTCTCTCCGCAAGGCGAGTGGGCGCTCAGCCGCGGCGCGCAGACCTGGCGTCCGACCCAGCGTAGAGCGGAGAGAGCGGATCCGGCGCGGCGGCCCGGGAGCCGGAGAGAGGCGGGGAGAGGGGGAGGGGAGAGGAGGGAGGGGGCGGTCAGTGGCTGGGCGCCTCCGCCGCTGCATCACCCCCGCCCTCCTCTCTCCTGCCACGGCCCGCACGGCCCCCACCCCAGAGAGCGCCCCCTCTCCCCGCGAAGGTCGCTCCCAGGACCACCATCTCTCGGGTTGGATCGCGCCGCCCCTCCCCGCCCCAGCTTTGGTTGGGGGTCCTCCCACCCAAACTCTCCCTGGCATCTTCCCAGCCTCCATCGCTCGAAACGGCCGCTCATCCTGTTTCCCCGCGTGTCCCGCGGCCCTTTCTGCAGCTCCCAGCCCCTAACTCCTTACCCTAGTTAGGGCAGTGAGCTGCACCGCTCTTTGGCTGAGGCCCGGGCCATGGCGGGCGGGTGGCGGGGAGAAGGGCGGAACTCTGTGTCGGGCCGGGGACGAGGCTGGGTGACGGCGGCGATGCTGGGAGTCTGCGGTATGGGAGCAAGAAGTGAGCGCCCGCCCAGCGCCCTGCGAGCAGGTGCCTGAGGTGCGGAGAGCGCACCAGCGAGCCAGCCAGCAGCGGCCGTGAGTGACAGCAGAGGCGGAGGGGTGGGGTGGGGAGCGCCGGGCACGACTCAAGGGCCCGGGAGGTTTTCCAGGCGGGGGCGGGGTCCCTACGTCTCCTTGCGCTCTTTGCTGGTGGCGGCCTCCACTTTACTCGGTGCAAAGGGGGATCCCCGAAGCGGCCGGAGGTGGAGGTTGAGTTTGTACCCGTGTTCTGGAACCCACTCCCCGCTCTGGCAGACCCTGCATCCCGGTACCTCCCGCAGCCTTCACCGGAGCCTGCTCCCTCCCAAACCATCTGAGAAAGCGCAGTGTGGTCTCTGAACCTGGGGGTGGACAAGTGGTTCAGACCGGTTCATAGTACTATGGGCGCTGAACTGTGGGACTCTCCTCTTTCCCTTCCTGTGGGAGTTTCCAGCCGGTGACATTCAGTATCTCTGTACCTACCCCTGCGCCCCACCTCTGAACTGAGGTTGGGGTGGGGCAGCGCGGTGGATTCAGGAGTCCGCCTTCCCTGCTCGCCAAGATCCCGAGGCATCGCCAGAGGGTTCCCGGGGAGCTGAGAAGGAAACCGAGAGGGAAAATACTTTCCAGCAGCCACTTGGCCCAGGCTGCCTCTGACACAGCCTCAGAGGAGAAGCCATGGTCCTCACGTCATCTTCACCAGAGGGGTGCAAGTACCCCAGGGCAGTGCCCTCTCACCTACCGGGCCAGGGTTTCAGTTTCCTCATCTGTGGCGAGGAGTCCCTGCTGCTCCCTGGACCGCTGTTTCTCATTTATTAAGCCTTGTTTGCCCAGGTTTCCAGCTAGGAACGGGGGGGGGGGGATGTGTAGGGCCTCCTTTTTTTCCCTGGCGTTCTCCTCTAGGGCCTCAAAGAGGCAGGTGCCAGCCCTGGCCAGGAGCGTTTCCTTAAAAATTCCACCTGCCCTTAGAAACACCATGGCACCCCTTTGGATGTAAGACCCTGCAGGGGCCCATTGCTGTCTTCAGCTTCTGAAGGGAGAGGGCAGACTTGCGCCATGCTGCACAGACTCAGGATGGTGGTGGGATTCCAGGAGAGATTTCAGTCAGCCAGCATTCCTAGCAGGGTTCTGATGGCAGGAGCTAGCCCACTGTGCAGCGGCCTGGGGCAGGCCGCGGTCTCCTTTCCGGATACCAGATCCAAGTAGAGGCTAATGCCCAGTGATCTGGGAAGTGCAGGGGAGAATTCCTCCAGCCATCAGGAGTTACACCTTGGTTACCTTTGAGGTTTGTGGGCCTCCTATACCCTGTGCCATCTTGTGGGGTGAAGTGTTTCTTGCCTACTGCATGAGCTGGTATTGTTACTGAGAAGGGTGATAGCGTGTTTTCACATGCTTTTCATGTGCGAGGCACTGGTTACACACTTTTGCTTGCATTAACTCTCGGCCTGACCACTGAGAGCTTTTTCTCTCAGAAATTGGATCACTCTTGTGCCATGAAAACCTGGCGGTGGCTCCCGTTTCACTCAGTGTGAACAGCGGTGGCCTTGCAGGGGCTGACAAGGTCAAATGATCAGTCTTGCCTCTCTGCCTCTGTTTCCTCCTCTTCCCTGTCTTTTCCACTCCTCTAGTCTCACTGTCCTCCTTCCTACAGTGCAGCACGCTGGGATGCTCCTACCCCAGGGCCCTTGCACCAGCTGCGCCATGCGGCTGATTTTCTCCTCCCCCTGATGTTCTGGCTTTTGTTGAGAAGTCACCTTCTCGTTGAGGTCCACTTGGACCTCACAGCCCTCCCAGGCCTGCACCAGGCTTTCCTTTTCTCTTTTGCCCTAACCGCCTTCTAGCCATATGGTACAATATCCTTGTTTATCTTGTTTCTTGTTCAAGATCTGTGGAAGTCTTTTCCTGCTTTGTTCCCCACTGTATCTCTAGATACGCCTAGAACAGGATCTAACACAGGGTATGAGCTCAGGAAATATTTGTCCAGTAAATGAACTCTTCTACTTCTGTAACAACTTTGGAGGGTACACGTTGTGATTTCACGTAATTTTATGGATGAAATGGCTGAAGCTCAGAGAGCTTATGCAATTTGCCCAAGGTCACACAGCTAGTAAGTAGCCAGGTAATGCTTCAGCCCGGGGCTGTCTTACTTTGGGGTCCCAGATCTGAGCCAAAATACCTAACTCCTTTCTCCTCCAGAAGACTCCCCATACCTGGAGTTGGTATAGAAAGCAAAGCCCTTGCCTTGACTGATAGCTGCTAGGAGCAGCCTGAGATAGATGTGCAGTCTCCCCCTTGCCTTTTCAGCTCTGTCTTTTTTTTTTTTTTAATTTTATTGAATGGTAACTATGTACATTAATGCACTTCTGGGGTACAGTGTGGGGTTTTCACATGCAATCCGAAATACTTTCAGCTCTGTCTTGAAAGGGTTGTTTTACTTTCTGTCTCCTCTTGTAGGCTGTGAGATGGGAGCCGAACCTTTTCCCCTGGGTCTTTAACTTCCAGCTGGGCCTGACTCATAGTTAGGGCACAGTAAATACTGAGCTGGGAACACTGTTGGGAGCCACACTTTGTCCCCCTCTTTGCTGGAGGTTTCCCAGTGGGCAGGACAGTGACCTTTGCCTCTTTGACTTACGGCTTTATCTAGTTTAGTGATTTTCTTTTTCTTTCTTTCTTTTTTTTCTTTGAGACAGAGTCTCACTTTGTCGCCCTTGGTAGAGTGCTGTGGCATCACAGCTCACAGCAACCTCCAGCTCTTGGGCTTAAGCAATCCTCTTGCCTCAGCCTCCCAAGTAGCTGGGACTATAGGCGCCTGCCTCAACACCCAGCTATTTTTTTTGTTGTGATTGTCATTGTTGTTTTAGCTGGCCTGGGACAGATTCTAATCCTCCAGGCCCAGTGTATGTGGCTGGTGCCCTACGTACAGAGCTAGGGGCGCAGAGCCTAGTTCAGTGGTTTTCACCTGGTTGAGAGGATCTTAGCGGTGCTGCAAACTTTTTTAAAGATCGTTCATTAAATTATTTTCAAAAGAAGTTCAAAGCACAGTAAGTAAAATCTTTTTTTTACTCTCGATTTTTGATCAACATAATTTAAGTGTGCTGTAAAAGTTTAACTATAGGTTCAAGTGCACCGTGAGATTAAAAACAAGTTGAAATAAATGGGTCTCGTTAGAGGACCAGTGAGCTGAAGCCAGAGGACAGCCAATGCCTGGCCTCTCCCTCCCTGCAAGGGAGCTGTTTCCTTCTCACTTTGTCCTCATGGGACGTGGCAGTCTCTGAGTTGGAGGCCCTACAGAGGGCGTCTACAGATGGAGCGTGAATGTTTCTTTTCCCAAAGGGAGAAGCTGGGCTTGTCTCTGAGGACACAGCCATTCAGCCTGACCAACTGTGAGTTTCCCTCAGGCTCCTATAAGATACTCTGTTTAGAATGAGTCTAGGAGTGTGAAGGGAAGTAGGCTTCCTGCTGATGGATGTGGGAGGGCATTTGGGTCCTGACAAGGCTGTCCCTTCCCTCCCTGAAATGCGGCTGTGTGAGGGGCCTGGAGGTGAACCCACCTGTAATGTTGCCAGTGGGCCTCGGTTTACCTGCCCTGCCCGGTTGGCTGTGCCTGAGGCTTGCATTGGGAGCTGTTATTATCACACCGCGGGTTGGGGTGTGCTGCGCCCATCAATGCCATTTCGTGGATGGAATCACTGGACTCTCAGAGGCACTTTAAAAACTGCCATTTAAAAAGCCTGCCCAGCCTCTCGTGAAAGCGCCCTTAAATTACAGCCCTAAGTGAATGTTGTTCCTGGAACTCACTTTCAAAATTTATTTATTTTAATGCTCAGTTCCTCTTGGAGTTTGAATTTCCGTATTCTTATCTCGGCTGACCTTTCCTGTCCTCTCTCTCCCATATACAGCAACATTGATTTTGGGTAATGTATTTTGATTTTAAGATGCAGCCCATCCATAAACTTTGCTATCAATAATCCCAGCACACTCTGTGTACCCGGCGGCTAACGGAAAATATCAGATTTATAGGGGCTTTTATTACTGGCCAGTTCAGTCACCCACCTGCTGTTAGCGTCAGGGGAGAAAGGCCTGAAGTCTGGCTCAGGAAGAGTCCCCTCCATGGACACAGGTCAGGTCAGTGAGGGATAGGGGCGTGGCCTTGTGTGTGCCCAGCTTGGTGGACAGGGACTGGGTGATCCAGTGCCCCTAGGACGGAGTGGAAGGTAAGTGGAATGGCTCACACTGGGATTCCTTCTGCTCCACCTCTGTGCCAGCTTAGACTGCCAGCTTCCAGGGGGAGGGCAGCAGGGCTGCAGCCCTGCATGGCATGGAGACAAGAGAGGGCCCCTCTGCCCTCACCAGCCTCCAGCCCCATCAGCGGGGTGGCCTGCCCCTGCTCGTGTTTACTGGGCAGAGCAGCTTGGCTTATGGTCAGCTGGTCTTGGCCAGCAGCAGGGAGAGGACTCATAGCTGCCAGGCCCCAGGGTCTGGCTAGTCACTGCTGTGTCTGTGTAGTCACTGTGGGTCCCCAGAGCCTGGAGCTGTTTGTTTGCTTGTCAGAGGCAGGATTGATTGGGCTCCAGGAGATTCTAGAGAAAGGAATGGCATGGGAGGAGCTCCAGGCAGAGCCGGCTTCACCTCAGACATTTATGCAACAAGTCCTGAGGATCTGACCATCTCTTTACATAGCTCTGGGCACCAGTTTATAGTGTGTCTGGTGCTGGGGATTCTGCAGTGAGCTAGATGAGGCTCCTGCCTGCGTGGAGTCTGTTCTGGAGCCCAGGAGGGGACAGAGACAGAACCCCCAAAGAGGAAACAGCCCACACATGCACACACATGAACACACATATACACATGCCCACACTTACACACATGATCACATGCACACATGCATGTACACACACTCAGGAATACTACGGTAGTGCTCAGGAAAGGTCTGGAGGGGTTAGCTGGGCAAAGACCTGGGTGCTTTAGGCAGAAGGAACAGCAGGTGCAGAGTCATGGAGGGTCTGCTGGGAGGAAAGGGGCAGAGCGTGGTGACTGAGTGAGGCACAGAGGGTAGCAGTGACAGGCAGGCAGGGTGAGGGCACCCAGGCCTTGTGGCCACAGTGAGGATCTTTGTGCTCAGAGGTGGCGATGATATGGCCCTGGTCATGGGGCCCAGAGCAAGATGGAGAAGCAGATCGACACACAGTGACCCTGGGCCTAGCAGGGTGTTTGGAGAGGTGAGAGGTGGCTCCCGCCTGGAAAACCTTCCTGAGCTCAGCCCTGAGTGCAGAGAACCGTCACAGGCTTGGAAGGGACAGGGCCAGGGTGTGCCAGAATCCCAAGTGAGTGGCAGCTGTGCATGGCAGGAGACCTGGGGGCCGTGCTGGGATGAAGAGAGGAGTCCAGGACAACACGATCATCAGCTGGAGTTGAGGGACAGGGCAGGCTGAGGCTCTGGACTTGGTGATAATGAGGCCAGCTGACCCTGATGGCAGTGTGAGGGGGCTGGGATGCTGGCAGTCCCATGGAGGGAGGGGCTGGGGGCTGGGAACAGTAGCAAGGGGTTTGCTATGGGGACCCAGCTCTGAAGAGGGACCATGTAGTCCTCATGTCTCTCCATTCTCTGTTGTCCATCCCCTTGCCTTCAGAGCTGGCCCTGGCAAGCAGCCACCCAGCACGGGGAAGGTATGAGGGTTTCTGGGTACCTGAGTCTGGGGGTGGGGGGCAGGGTGCTTTGCCCACCTGATGGTTCCTTGGCCCTCCTCAGGTACTAAGCTCTGGATTTGGTTGGCAGATTCCAGACACCGTCTCTGAGCGCCTCGTGGCCTGAGCTGTGTGTCTGAGCAAAGCAAGGCAGGGCAGGGTGACATGGTGTCCCGTCTCCTGTGGCAGGTGGACCTCGGCTCAGATCCTGGCCTTGCTTTGTCTTTTCAGAACCTCAGTTTCCTCACCTATGGGAAGGGTGTCCGGGCATAGCTGACTGCAGAGGGTGAATGAGGGGTTGATTTTGAAAGCTGATCGCTCAGCCCCTGGGGTGTGGTGCTGACAGCAGGGAGCCCCACCCTGGCTGGCTTTGGTGTGGTGAGGATGTATTGAGGGCGTAGCAGGGCCCTGCCTGGGTGCTTGGGAGGGGAGACTCAGAACCCCTGACTGGATTTTATTATAGCCTGTGTGTTATTTAATCATTTGCCAAAATAAATCTTCCAGACCCATGGAGAGTTTATTTTTTTATTTTTAATATTCTCAATACACTCAGGGTTTTATTTCCCACTAGATCTATTAGTTTAATTTAGTAGAGGACAGACTGTATACTTAACCAAAAATTGCTTTGACATTATGGAGAATGAAGAGGCCGGGGCCAGATGGATCTGGGCGGATCGATCTGTTTGAGATAAGCTCTGTTATTTCTCCACACGCTTCCTTCACCTTAATAGTGAGGATGGTTCAGAAAACACAGAGCTGGCTAATAATTACCAGGGGCTGGCCAGGGGGTCAGGGCTCTGGCTCCCATACTTTCTCCAGACCCTCGGCAAAGTCATCCCCTTTGACAGGTCACTGTTTTGTGGTTCCAGTGGAGATGCTTTGGGGAGCAGTGGCATCTGTGGTGGTCTTGTTCTTGGTGTAACTGACCAGCCTTTTGTAGAGTTGGCCCCCTGTCATCTGGGAACCAGCATGAGCACAGGGCCTCAGGCAACGGAGGCCCAAGTGGTGCCTGTGGGGTCTCGGCTGTTTCTCCACCACGTTGAGCCTTGCTCTTCTACTCAGAGGGATCCGGGCTTCCCTCCTTCCTTCCAGGGCTGCTGTGGGGCTAATGGGCTGACGTCTAGGAAGAAGGTTGGTGCATTGTTGCAGGAAAGACGCCTGACAGTGATCCTGGTCCTGTGTACCCTGAGTTTCTGGATCCCAGGGACAGCTCAGGAAATGCCAGTCATGCTCAAGGATGGCTCCAGATCCAAAATCTTAAGATTCGTTACCTCTCTGGGCTACCACCTACAAGTTTCTGACCAGACAGGATCCTCGGGTGGGCCCAGGGCCAGCAGGAGGCATGGTGGCCCTGAGGAGGCTCCCCTCTGGTGACTCTGAAGGGCGAGGGGAGGCTCTCACAGGCTGAGTGGCTCCTGCAGGTCTGGTGGAAGCCTCACCTCTGCCCCACCATGAGCTCCAGATGTGGGCTGGGGATGTTGGCTCTGTCCCACATCACAGCCCCCAGTCACCAGGTGGTCTGAGCTGTCACATCAGGCGTGCATCTGCTCGAGGGCCTGTCCCCCCAGCTCTCCCGGTTGACTGCCACCCGCTGGACCCTGTCTCCCTGCAGAGAGCTTTCCTCAGGGTTGTGCCCTCTATTTGGCCATCCTTGATTTTTGTTCCTATGCAGAGAGCAGCCCTAATGTCTGGCTTTGAGCCCTATTCCAGAAACGCCCAGACCTACTTTTATCACAGGCGAAGTCCCATTGGGTGGTGTTTCTGAGGCCAAGGCTGGGCTCAGCAGGAAAGTGTGCTAAGTAGGGGTGTCTACCATTGGTGTTGGTGGGGTGTCGGGGGAGGGGAACAGCATGATTTGCTGCCTCTGAGTGGCTTCCGGAGGGCTGGACTACTGGATGGAGCTTTGGCCTCCCACGCATCCCCCTCAGGGCCAGCTCTACGTGCACACTTGGGTCAGTGTCTGGAGTTGGTGGACTCTGGATACTCACCATCCACATGAGAGTCAGGGTACTCAGGGTGACAGGCCGGGAACTGGCTTCTTCCTAGTGGTGTCACCTAGAGAAAAAGATGCTTGCTTGGAGCCCTCCTAGGTTAGGGTCTATGCCTAGTTCCTCCTCTTACCGGCTTGGATGCCTCTCTGGCAGGTGGCCCTGTAGAGTGTGTGTGGGTGGCAGGAGGCTGAGAAGGCTGCATGGGGCCTGGTGGGTTCTCAGGCATGGGCGCCTTCTCCCAAAGGAACCTCAGCCTGTCCTGGTCTCATCCTGGGTGGCGGCCCCTCCCCACGGGGGCTGCAGTAGGTACAGGGTCAGGGTCAGAGGACAGACATGAGCTCAGGATTTAACAGCCTCTTTGGTGTCAGAGCCTCATCAGATCTGGGCAGCCCTGGAGGTCAGTTTATCTGCCCAGCTGGAGAAGGCACACTTGGGCAAAAGCAGGGGCCCGAGGGACAGGGTGGTCATGCAGGGGCTCCTGTCCTCACCCAAGCAGGCCAGCCATGGCCATCTGGGCCTCTGCTCCCCTTGGTGCTGACGCCGAGGCTGGGGAGGAGCTCCCTGGAGCTGCGTGACCTTCACGCCTGACTTGGCCCTTCGAGTTCCTCCTGCTGGTAGACTGGCAGCTGCCAGCACCGCGTGGTTTGTGAAATGTCAGTGGTTTAATATCAATTCTGGAGGTTTTATTGCCTTTCCCCCCGTTTTCCGATGGGATTTTGATCCAATCAAGGCTGGTATGGAGTGATGGTAGATTTGTGTTCCTGTCCGAAGTTGACGAAAGGTCATGGTGCCTGGGGAGCCGGGGGCTGCAGAGCCCTGTGCCCAGGTGGCAGCCGCATCCCCCTTTCCCCCAGAGCCCAGCATTGGGTAGATATATGGCTGCCTGGGCTGGGGCACCTGGGGTTTAAACGCAGCAGCCGTCAGCCACAAAAGGCCTCTGGTTTTATTTGCAGAATGTCTTTGATGCTTTAGACCTAACTTATTTTTTCATAGTAATTTTTCAAAATGTCATCTCCCTCCCCCCCCCCCAAAAAAATCTACTGAATGAGGGTCTGTGTTTTGGGAGCACTGGGGTGCTGGGCCTCACTGGCCTGTGCCCTGTCCTGTCTTTGGCTGGGCTCCCTGCCTTCATAGGTGAGCGCTAGACACTGTGGGTGCTTTTCAGGATTGGGGTGCTGGCAAGGCAGGGAATGGGTGTGAGAATTGTTGTCAAGTTCAGAGCTGGTCCCATGCTACTTTAGACAGGTAGTATCCAGAGACTCAAGACAGTCTGGCAAGACTCTGAAGCACTTGAGGAGTGAATAGCTGGCTGAGGGGCCCTAGTAGAAGGCAGACCTAGACAAGGGGGACCCTGCTGGACTCAGGGATCCTTCTTCCTTGTGTTGGAGGGTTGGCGCCACGTGAATACAGCAGTGCCACGGGCCTGCACTATGGCAAGAGGCACTGGGGGTGCACTGTGCCTCCAGAGCCCAGCTGCCTGGGAGGTAGACAGTGGGACCTGGGTGCCCCGGCTAAGGGGAAGGAGGGGTGGGCATGGGAAATAGGGCTAGGTGGTGTCTTATGGTAAGAGAGCAAGAGGCAGAGCCCATTGAGGAAACCCCCTAGAGGGTTGACAATGGATTACAGTTTGCCCCACACCTGCCTCCCTGTCTCTGGGCTGTTCCTGGGTTGGAGACAATCTGGTGTAGACAACTCTCTGCATTGGACCCCGCAGGCTTCTGTCACTGACCCTTTTTTCTAGGAGCTGAAATCCCGGGGCTGTACCCTCAGGACACAGGCAAGGGGCACAGTGTGTATGCAGAGGCGTGTGGGGGGGGCAGCACCACTGTGTGTGGACCGGGTGCCTGATGTGAGCAGACAACACAGGTGTATGTGATGATGTGCATATGTGCAGATGTGTGTGTAGGCCATTGTGTGTGCAGAGTGTGTATGCACAGATGGTGTTTGTACATGCAGGGTGCATGTGTATGTAGGCTGTTGTGTGTGCAGACAGGGTGCGTGTGCACAGATGGTGTTTGTGCATGCAAGGTGCATGTGTACGCAGGTTGCTGTGTGTGCAAACAGTGTGTGTGTGTGCACAGATGGTGTTTGTGCACGCAGAGTGCATCTGTACACAGGCTGCTGTGTGTGCATGAAAAGCTGCTGGCTGGCTCTCCCATGAAAGAGAACAGGAAACTCAGAACTCTGCTCTTGAAATTGGCCCTCTCCTCCCCTCCTGCCCTTTTTCTCTCCCTTAACCCCATCCCCATCCCCTCCCTGTCCCCTTCTTTCCTCCCTCCTCCTTTCCTCCCTTTTTCTACTCCCTCTCCTGTCCTTCCCTTCCCGTCTTTTTTCTCCTTCCTGTCTTGCTGAGGGTATGTTTTTTCTCCTGGGACCATGAACCTGGGCCGACATCCCTCCCTGCCCCTGCCTCATTCCTCACAGCAGTCCCTTGCCCTGCTGAGCTGGACTTGAGGGAAGGAGCAGCCCTTCCCCTTCCTCTGCCACACCGGACAGGGTCAGTGTGGCCAGAAAGACCTGCCCCAAGGCCTTGCCCTAGTTGCAGAAGAGGGGCCAGCCTGCCTGAGCAGCCTGGGGGCTCCCTCCCCACCCCTGCTACTGGGAAGGCTGCCTCCAAGATCTCCTTAGAGGCCGGGATTTTCAGGCCTTCTTGTGCCAGGCAGACATGGAAAGGGGTGGAGGGGCTGGTCTGTGGGGTGCTGGGGAGTGGCAGGGTGGGCACCGCTCAACCCTGGCCTGCTGCTGCTGTGTGGAGTGCAGGCTTGTGTGGCCAGCTGTTCCAGCATTTCAGATGAAGCTGGAGTACAGGTTTTTATTCAATTTAAATCTAATTTTTGTATGTTGGTTTTACTGCCAAAATAAGCCTTGCTGGGTCTGTGGGCTGGGTGTGGTCCCTGGGGGTCCAGATTGCCAGGTCTGTTTAGCATGCTTGGGTCTCCAGACCTCTTCCTGCACCCCAGCTGTGACCCCTGGGCAGGACCCTGGAAGTGGTGCCCTGCCAGAGGGCCCTGGTGCGCTATGTTCTTGCCCTCTCTCTTCCTGGCCTTACTTGAAATCTGTGCGGTGACAGAGGGTTGGGGCCAGCTGTGGGGATGCTTGTGAACCTTGGGATATCTATGTGCTGTGACTCCCATGGACTTTTCAGACTCACCTGAGTTTTCCATCTATTTCCAGTTTGGGTGACGATATTAATCTCTGAATCTGGCTTTATTTTCTTTCTCTGGGTTCAAATGGCCTTCTTGTGCCAGGCCCTAGAGCATTTGAGCCCAGAAACAGTCAAAGGTGGTGCTGGCTGCCAGGAAGGCATGTATGGGGGGATGCGCCCTGTAGGGGGGACACGCGGCAGGTGCACCTCAGGCCTCCAGGCTCTCCTTTCACCCCTGTGGCAAGCTGGTACATGGGATACCTTCCCAGACCAGGAGACCAAGCAGGAAGAAGCCGGAGCTGGAACCA
The DNA here is from genome assembly GCA_963574575.1 of Galagoides demidoff. NCBI lineage: Eukaryota > Metazoa > Chordata > Mammalia > Primates > Galagidae > Galagoides > Galagoides demidoff. The sequence continues at coordinate 15,761 of CAUYQV010151205.1, read as the reverse complement.
TGCTCTGCCTGTAGGTCCCTGCACTGCCCACTTGGCCCTTGCTCCTGAGCTCAAGGGCCCCAAAATGGGGAGGACGGAAGGCTTGTCTCATTCCCAGACCTTTCTTCAGAGGCCAACAGAGGGCACTGCCCATCTGTCTCCCCTCCTCTCCCCAGCAAGACCTCCCAGATGCCCAGATAAGTGTGGCCCCTCTGTGTACCTTCCCCTGCCCACTGGCCTCTCAGCCTGGCTTCTACCTGCCTAGTCACTGAACGGAGCCACCTCAGTGTCTTCAAGTTTAAGGTGCACTCTCTGTCCTCTGTCTTGACCTTCTAGCCCAGGTAGCTCTCTGAGCATGCTCTGTTTCCTGAAGCACCCATCCGTTGTGACAGTCTCCTGGCTTCCCTGCAGCTGTTCTGCCCCACCACACCCGTCTCCTTGTGGACTCCCAGCTGGCTGCGGGCACTGCCAGGTCCCCAGTGTCAGGGCTCCCTGCAGGTGGGTGCCAGGCCCTCTTCTCTAGCCCTTTGTGGGCTTCTACCTGGCATCGCTAAGGAAGCTCACAAAGCCCACACGAGGTGCTTGGTTTTTCTTTTCTTTTCTTTTCTTTTTTTTTTTTTTTTTTGGAGATGGAGCCTCAAGCTATCCCCCTGGGTAGAGTGCCATGGCATCACAGCTCATAGCAACCTCCAACTCCTGGGCTGAAGCGAGTTTCCTGCCTCCGCCCAAGTAGCTGGGACCACAGGCGCCCGCCACAACGTCCAGCCATTTTTTTTTTTTTTGGTTGCCGCCATCATTATTGTTTGGCAGACCCGGGCTGGGGATTCGAACCCGCCACCTTAGGTGTATGTGGCTGGCGCCTTAGCCGATTGAGCCACAGGCGCCAAGCCGAGGTGCTTGGTTTTTCTTCCCAAGCCTGGTTCTGTCCAAACCTTCTTTGCCAGGAGCCTGGTTTTCTTCTGTCTCTGTGTAGCCCAACAGAAGGGACCCTTTCTCTCCCACACCCCAGTGGCCCTTTGCTGGGACCTTTAAGTTGTCTCTCAGATCCAGACTTTTCTCCACTGTCCCCCTCAGCCCCCACCCCAGCCAGCCTTAGTCCCCTCTCCCAGAGCCCTGGCACCCAGAGCTGCACCGCGTACATAGAGAAGCTTGGGGGACAGTTGGGGGATGCTCCTTGTGCCAAAGGGCGGATCCTTCTGGCCCTTTCCCCCAGGGCTGGAGACAGACTCTGATTTCTCTGCCTCTGTTGCTGCTGCCTCATTCACCCCTGAGAGCAGTGTGGCCAGTCCAGGAGGACCAGGGGCCCCATCTGTTGAAGCGTCCACATGCTTCCTCCTCCTCCTTGTCATCATCAGCACCATTTTGGAGTATCTACCGTGTACCTGGCAGAGCAGGTCTGCAGTGACTATTTCTTGAATTAATAAGTAAGTTACTATTACCATTTTCATCTTTTGGATGAAAAGTCCAAATTGTGGAGCCATTTAGTGACAAAATCAAAGGGCGCTGTGACAACTTGCCGTGGCGCTGAGGCTGAGCCAGTCCCACGAGCCAGCGGAGGCTGCCGGTCAGAGCCGCCCAGGGTCCCAGCCACTCAGCGTGACCTGAACCTCCTTCATCTGCGTTTCCCCCCCTAGCCTCTCACGTGGTAGCTGTGTAGACGCAGCCACTGGGTTAGACAGTGCGGATGCTGGTGAGCAACTGGGTAATTATTTCCAAAAATATTGACTCCTAATGGGAAGAAACTCTTCTCCATGCCACCCGTCAGCAGAAAATTGCCTTCGGTATTAACATTTCATCAACCGCATAATGTGAATTGATGTAAATGCATAATTAGAAATAATAGCCTGGGAAAATCCACTCTTATTTATAAAATTGGGCTTGTTAAATTAAAACGGGAGCTAACGACTTCTTATCTACTGTTAAAACATGTCTGAGGCTTTGCCTTCTCTGCCTCCCGGAGACCCTGCGTCCCGTCCTGTTGTGGGTGCAGAAACAGCTCTGTGGGGTGACCCCGGGGAGGGGGCCGTCCTCAGAGGAAGCGCAGAGGCCACCTGTCCTAAAGGTGAGTAGTCCTCTCCAACTCGTTTTGATCAGCAAACAGCAGCGTCAGAAGAGTGGGGGACAGTTTCCCCAGTCCTTGTTCTTCCATGGAATGGAGCTCAGCCCTCCCGCTCACCTGCGTCCCAGTGGTGTGGAGGGATTTCCTGTGTGGAGATACATGCGTTCTCCCTGGTTCTCACTGGGCCAGGGTGGCGGGCTCCATTGCCCTACTTCAGATGTGGAAATAGGACCCCGACCTTGCCAATTAGGACGCTTTGGCTCCTGACCAGGGGGACAGGCCCAGGGGTCCAGGGGGTCCTGGCTGAACCTACAAGCCTCATAATGAGGAAGGCAGCACTCCTTGGTCCCCAGAAGGGCAGGTGGTGGGGATGCCTGAGGGTCTTCACACTGGGGAGAAACCAGAGCAGAGGCACAGACTGGTGACTCCTAAGGTGCTGTCTGGGTCCTGGGTATAGCCGCTCCCTGTCCCCCTCAATTCCGTGGCTGTTCCTTCCTCCCTTTTTCATTTTTGTGCTGCAGTCGGACTCCACCTCTCTGTCCTTACGGCTGAGAGAGTCCTGGCAGTGGCTGCCAGGCCTTTATCCCCCACTAAAAACCACTCATTAAATAGCAGCCGTGGCCGTTCTTAATGAGGCTCATCTCAAATGAACCCTTGCCCCCTCCTTCTAGAAGCCCTGACTGACCTGCTCCTGGCTCAGCCTCCAGCCCTGTTGTTGGCCCTGTTGGCGGCTGTCTGTCCCTCCCCCCGGAGGGCGTGGTGTGGCCCCAGGTGCCCTGAAGGGCCAGGAGCTCACGGATCTGGGCTCTCTCTGTCCAGCCCTTGAGCCTGGGGTGTGTGCACACGTGTACGGTACATGCAGGTATGGAGATAGGCGGATTTCTTATTAACAAAGAATGAGGTGTCTGATTGATGGCAGACACCTCAGGGGAGGGGACGCATGCTACAGAGACCCTTCTCGGATGGTTGTCAGTGCTGTGAGTGTTCAGGGGTGGGTTCTGTGATGATGTGTTTAGGTTACAGTGGGACAGAGTCAACGCCAAGTCTACCCCAGGGCTTCTTCCTGGGTGACTTCCTGGGGCCTTGGGGGCTGCACACACAGTTTCCCAGGCCAGGCAGGGTGCACTGGGCACTGGCACAGGGGGCCCAGCGGCACCACCTGGTCCCTCCTTCTATCCCCTGTGTCCTGCTTCCTCCTTTACTTAGGAAACCTGACCTTTCAAGGAAATGGCTCTTCCTTGAAGCCACTTCTCTGCTAGGATGTAGGGAAAGTCTCCAATCCCATCTTTTTTGAGTGAGAAACATGAGACCAGACGAGGTCACACCAGGGTCAGCACCAGAGGCCAGAGCTCAGAGCTGCTGGCCAGGGTCAAGCCTGTGGCATCCAGATGAGCCTGGAGGGCTGGCTTGGGACCCACCCCGGGGCACATGGGGGCCCTGGGAAGGGGTGTTCACAGCAGTGCCTGGACCTCCACTAGCCCCTTCCCTCCTCATCTCTCTCTCCCCAAGGACATAGGTCCCCTTTTTATGTGGGAAGAAAGCTGCCCACTTGTCTCCAGGAACAGCTGGGCCTTGTCCCCTCAGCTGGGGCTCGGTGCCTGCCATGGGCCACACAATCCCGGCTGTGTCTTGGGGGCCGCCGGGCTCACAGAAGCACCTTGGCTCGGGCCCAGGAGCTGCAGGGGGCCCTGGGCCTGGGAGGCTGGGGTTGGGGCCCTTGGGGAGACCACGTCTCCAGGCCTCCTGCTTCCCTTTGCCCCCTGGAGCCTGTACTTGCAGAGGGGAGGGATGCTGAGGCTGTCTGAGGAGTGGGGCCTGGCCCTTTTTCACTGGCCTCCTTGCCCCCAGGGTACAATGCACCTGCAGATGTCCTGCCCTCCTGTGGGCCCAAGGCTCTACCATGGGATAGGAGGGGGGAAAGGGTGAGAAATAGCTGAGTCAGGGCGGGTCCCCATCCAGACCACAGGGGTGGTCTGTTTGCAGCTCTCCTGCTCTCACCTCCACAAAGCTGGGCAGCTCCTCTCACCGTGCTGTCACCAGGGGCAGAGCCTGAAAGCACTACTCAGGCTCCCCTCTCCCGCACCACCCATCCCAGCCTCACGTCCCTCTGTGGGACAGCCCTGTGCTCTGACCCCCAGAGTCCCCCTGACAGTCATCATCCACAGACAGAGGGTTTGTCCTCCTCGGTGTCTGTCTGTGCCGCTTAGTACAGCAAACTGGGGGGCAAGTGCTGTGGGGTCCTCATTATGCAGATGCAGAAGTGAGGCTCAGCATGGTCAGGTAACTTGCCCAAGGCCACACAGCTGGTAGCCGGCATCTTAACACCCAAGCTTGTGCTGCTTGGACTTTATTTTTTATTTTTCATTCACACAGCCACCATGCATTGAGCTTCTATCTGTGCCTATTTCTTACATTCTAGAAGGGGACACGGATAATACACCTGTGAATGAAAAGGGAGGAAGATGAGTCAGACAGGGCTGCCTTCCACTTAGAAAGCTGAAAGAGGGGTGTGCTCTGAGTGTGGTGGGTACACATTAGCACTGAGGTCAGGGAAGGGTGCTCCAAGGATCTGGGATCTGGAGGACCAGGTGGGGAACGCTCGAGGCAGGAGGGAGCTGGGTGCAGGGAGCAACATGTGCCCGCAGAATGGTGAGCCGGGCATGGGTCTGGGTGTGGGGGCTGCCAGGGGACCATAAACATTCCGGAATGAGCCGGCTGATGCCAGGAATGAGCATCTATGTACCTTTGTGTCACTAGACTCAGCTTTCCTGTCTGGGTGTTGAGTGCTCAAAAGATCCCTGCTACCCAGGCACTAAAACCGGAGGAGCCTGGGGACAGGCAGACAACTCTACGTAAGCTGCTGGAGGGTGTTCATAGGAAGAGGGTGGACCTCCTCGTGTGGCCCTGGAGAGCAGAATAGGACCGATGAGGGTGGGACCCACACGTGGGAGTGTTTAGCAGTCAGGGATATCCAGGGACCAGGAGGGGCACCCTGCCCATCACTGGCAGAGTCTAAGGGAGCTGTGCACAGTTAGGGTTGGGTAGAACAGCTGATCCCAGGGAGAGTGCAGAGGAAACTGGCTACAGGAGGGGGTCAGACAGGGTGATATTAGGGTCTCTGAGCGCCTGAGTGTGGGAGGACTTCAGGACTGGAGGAAGGGTGCGTGCCCTGTGTGGACCTGGGCCTCTGCGTGCCTGGGTCAGATTGTGAAGTTGGCTCTGAGCTCTGGGCTGGAGCGTGCCTGGTGCTTCATAAATGTTGTAGCTTGATTGATTTCATCCTGGCCTAAAGGGAAGTGAAGGGAAGATTTCTTGATCTGAGAAGACCAAATTAGGAACAGATGTCTTTTCAAGCTATTAATAGGCGGTTGGGGAACAATGGCGCTTATTTTTAAAGGCGCCCTCAGCGTGCAGGTTGCTGCTGCCCATCTGAATGTTTGTTTTGGAGCATTTCACATTCTTGGCAGTGGAGAGTCACAGGGGGGAACAACCAGGCCTCACCGGTGCTCCATTCAGGTCACGATCCAGCGGGTCAGATGTAACCTCTTCCTCCACCAGGCGTCCTCAAACTACAGCCTGCGGGCCACATGCAGCCTGCCTAGGACATTTATCTGGCCCACCGGATGTTTTTGCCGCCGCTGCCTGTCCTGCTTAGCAGCCGACTCGTCCCGGGGCCTGTAGTCTGGACCTCTAACAGTCTGAGAGACAGTGAACTGACCCCCTGTTTAAAAGGTTTGAGACTACAGCTCCAAACTGTTCTGTCTCTGGCCTCAGAACGCCCCGAGATTCTGATGAAGGAAGCAAAGAGGGCTCTTTCCAAAGAGGGGAACTGGGGCGTAGGAGACACACGCTAATTGCCCAAGTCATCTTTTTATTCTTCAAAGTCGGGCTGGGCTTTTGGGCAAATGAACATAAACCACCGTGGAGGCTCTTCATAGCGTTAGCATTATCCACGACCACAATGGTTGGGAAATGAAATTGTCCATCACTCTGTGTGTGTGTGTATCTATGTGTGTGCTATCTCCATTGCAATTTAAAAACTAACACCACTTAGCTCATCAAAAATAATACCAGTGAGGAAAACAGCTTTCATTTTTAAAACTCCCTAACATTTTGCCTTAATGTGTTCCTGTAAAGAAAGTCGATTATGGTGCAGACAGGAGAATCATCTGACTAGATTCACCACGGTAGGCTGACCCTGGTGTGTGCCCAGGCCAGGGGAGGGGTTCGGTTTGGGGATAGCTGTACCTGTGAGCAGCCAACCTGGGTGTGCAGCTTTCCAGGGCCACAGGGGGCCACCAGGCAGGAGCCAGGGGAGACACCCAGCCCCCATTGGTGACTTTTGCTCATTTCTGAGTGAGGCCTCAGCTTCTCCTTGAGAACCATGTCCTGCTGGGTGTTGCCCTCTCCCTGGGTCCAGTGCTTGTCTCAGTCCCCTGGAAGTGCCTGCTTGGAGGCTGCAAGGATGCCACTGCTGTGCCCACACTCTCTTGTCACTCACGGTGTCCTGCACACCAGTAACTTCTCACTCTCCACGCCTGTGACTCTGCCTGGGGACTCTCTCTAGGCATGGAGGTGGAGCCCAGGGATAGCCTTCAGCCAGTGATGAATGGGAGTTGTTGGCCATGTACCCCGGCTCCCTCCCCTCTTGGATGGGACAACTCTGTGTGCATATAATGGCTGTGTGACAGGCTGCCTGGGGGCAGGGAGTGCCCCGAGACCTGCAGGGCACTGAAGAGCCTGTCCCCTGCAGCTTCTCCAGCCTCCTGGCCCACTCAGGCAGGTGATGGTGTGTGTCCCTCTGAGGCCAAGGCTTAGAGGGCCTCGCTTAGGGGCACAGGGACACCTCTGCCCCACCACCCCCTCTCCACCACGCACGAGCTCCTCTGAAGTTTTTTTTTTTTTTTTTTTGAGACGGAGCCTCAAGCTATCCCCCTGGGTAGAGTGCCATGGCATCACAGCTCATAGCAACCTCCAACTCCTGGGCTCAAGCGAGTCTCCTGCCTCCACCTCCCAAGTAGCTCGGACCACAGGTGCCCGCCACAATGTCCGGCCTCCTCTGAAGTTTGGGCTGAAGCCAGGAAAATCCCCTGGACTAGGCGGCTCTTGCCAGTAAAAGAGTCTTGGACAGAGATGGTCCCTGAATGTGCAGTGAGGTTGTGGCCCTGCATGTGGGCACCCTCACTCTGCTCCAGGGCTGTCTTCGTCTGCTCTGTACCCACATCTCCCCCTTTTGGGGAAATAGCTCCCCTCGCTCACCGTGGAGCTGCCAGAGGTGGGGGTGGGACTGATGCCAACAGAGGGGTATGTGACCCAGGCCAGCAAATTGCAGGAATTTTCACTTCGGAACCAAGGGAAGGCCCTACCCAAGCCTTCACTCCTTAGGGAGGCTGGCAACTTGCAAGCTGGGAGCTGTAGGCGTGCCAGCCTCACTGAGGAGATAAGTCTGCCAGAGTGTCGCTGAGCCTCGGGAGGGCAGAGGTGAGAGGTGGAGAGAGATTCCTGACTATCCCAGCCACCCGTAGGACTCTGCCTTCCTGAGGTTTGGCTTTTGAACCCATAGCTCCTCCCTCTTGCCTGACCTGGCACGGGCTGTGTTGTCCCCAAGGGTCCTGACAGTCATGCCCACATTATCAAGACGTTTTTGTCCAGCCATGGAGGTCCCTTGCTCCTTGTAACCCTAATGACTGGCAGCAGTGGCATGCAGCCCATCCTTCAGCAGATCTGCTCCAGTTCAGCCATTCAGTGAATGTCACTGGTCAGCAGCATGCACCGAGGCCATCCCTTGTGCAGTCAAGAGACTGAGGTGGTCCTCAGGGGGACCAGGCTGATGAGAGAATGAGAGGGATGAGCACAACCCCCTTCAACTGAAGTGGGGCCTGTAGGTCATCAGAGGAAGTGGCGTGGTGGAGAGCTGCTGGCACCCTCTCCACACTGCGGTGCCCACTAGCACCACCTGGGAGGAGAGACTCTGATCTGGGCGGAGGGAGGATGCTGGGATGGGGGTGGGGTGCTCAGCATTCACACCCAGGGAAGCTGGAGGGCGCAGAGCTGCCTCAGATGTGACTGGGGTGGTAGCAAGGAACACAGTGTGAAAACAGCCCCATGACCCTGAATTCTCCAGATTTAAAATCTATCCCTTCTGGCTGGGTAATACCTGTAATCCCAGCACTCTGGGAGCTGAGGCAGGTGGATCGCCTGAGCTCGGGAGTTCAAGATGAGACTGAGCATGAGCAGACCCCATCTAAAACACAGGAAAACTATTTTTAGTCACAGCTACTTGGGAGGCTGAGGCAGGAGGATCTCTTGAGTCCAAGAATTTGATGTTGCTGTGAGCTGTGATAACACCATGGCACTCTACCCAGGGTGACAGAGTGAGAATCTGTCTTGAAAAAAATAAAAATACAAAAATAAAATCTGTCCCATCTTCCCCCTTCACTCACACCTTCCCATCAGACCTTATGTCCTGATCAGGGCATGGAGAAAAGGGTTACCATAGAAACAAGATGCATTCGAGTGCCCTGATGCTTGGCAGCTTGGAGGCTCTGCCCTCAGAGGCCCTCGGGAATACCAGAGCCGGGTGGCCACGTCTGCAGGGAATCAGCAGTGCCCATGTGGACGGCCATCCCAGGCTCTGCTCTGTCTCCCCAGGGAGCCTTCTAAGGGCTGACTCAGCGATCACCTCACAGCCTAAAGCCTGGACAGCTGGACCTGCCTTGGCCCAAGTTGCTGTCTGCCTCGTGAGCCTGTGATGACTCAGTTTCCTTCCTAACAGTGTCCCCAGAGCCAGTCTCTGACTGGTGTACCCATGAGCCAGGCTACCGAGAATCCTCAGCCTCCAAGCACACTTAGAGGCTGTCTCATCCAGGCCTCTGCCTTGGGATGGGAGAACGGTCCTGGAAGAATGGGCATTGATGTCAACCGGCCTTACCGGCTGACCTCTGGCTGAGCTCCACGTCTCTGAGGATGTCTCCCCTGCTATCCAACCACATGCTGCCCTGCTGCCACATGGGATGAATATTGTACAAATTTGTGTTTGGGGTGAGGGTTTTAAAGAAGGAAGAATCTTTCAGAAACCTCACTGATATTTTATTTATTTTTTATCAAATCATAGCTGTGTACATTAATGCATTTATGGGGTACAATGTGCTGGTTTTACATACAATTTGAAATACAACAAACCAACAGCCAGAGGAGGATTTCTCTTGACCAGAAACTTCCAGCTCCCATCTCCCTCTTCCTCTGTGGGGAGGGAGGCTATCGCTCCTGAATCTGCAGCGTCAGGCTCCTCTGATGTCTGGAATCTCCAGCAGTTTCCTGGAGACAGATGGCATTGATTTTTGCATTTGTTCCATGATGCCTGCCTATCACAAAATATTAGCATCAGCTATTGACATGGAGTTTCTGAAAACATCAGAAACTGTTCGATCTGTGACTTTAAAGAAATATTGGGTAGCCTGTTAGGCATGGGAGCAGTTTTAAAGAATGGACTATTTTTCAAGCATTTGGTGAGTTTTGGAGAATCATCAAATCGCTGCTCCTTTTTGCCTGTGATCATCTTGCCTCATTTGCTCCTGTATTTTGGACAATTTGGTGGAGTTTTAGTGACTTCAGTGGGAGAGGGAAAGACTGACCAGCCTTACACTCACATCATGGTATGGTGGGGAGAGGGCTGGGTCCGGCATCCATGGGGGTGGCTCTGCTATAGTGCTCTGTGACCTTGGCCCATTACTTTACCTTTGTTGGGCCTCCATTTCTCCGCCAGCAGATGGGGAGCATGATCCCTTTCCTTCCCACGTCTGGGGGGGTCAGTGGGAGCATTGTGGGTGCCTGGATGCTCCGAGGGAAGACCTGGCTAGCATAGAGAGTCAGCTGGACTTACTGACCTTGGGCACCTGAATGGCCATCCAAATCATGCACATATCTGTACAAGACAAGGGGGCCCCTGGGCAGACTGTCCTGGCCTCACAGAGCCTCAGGGCTGGTTACTGCGGAGGAGGGGGCTGGCTGACTTGCATAGGACCCCCAGCCCTCGGCCCCCTGAGGTGTCATGCCCAGGTCTGGCAGCAGCAGTGGCTCCCAGATCCCAATATAATGGTTTATGATACTCAGCTGCACATGAGGACTCTCTGGCAGAGCTCACTACAGAAAGAGACAGTTGTGGACCAGGAGGAGTCCAGGTACTGAGTGGGCCAAGGAAAGGAGGGGGTGCTTCCCCCCAAGACCGCACTGCACTGCCTGCATCGGTTCTGCTCGTGGAAACCTGGAAATGCCAAGCCGGCTGCAGACACTTGAAGAAATCAGCTTGGACAGGAGACATTTAGTGCTAGTTAGGAGGTCAGCCGGTTGCAACTGGCAGGAACTGCCCAAGGCTGTGAGTTGTCACCGAACACTCAGCCCAGGCGAGACAACCTCTTCCCTCCCTGTTTAGAGGCGTGCTCTGAAAGGGTGTGAGCACCAGGCAGGCAGGGACCATGCTCACCTTACGTTCCTAGAAGCCCCAGAGCCGAGAACAGTGCCAGGCACATGGAACACGCTTCACTCAGCATTCATTTATTCAGTTCTGAGCACCGCGGGCCAGGCTGGGGTCTGGGGATGTCCAGAGTTGGGCTGCATTCAGCTCTTCGCCCTGAGCTTGCAGGTGGTGGGAGAGAGGGAGGCCCCATGCCAAGCCAACAGAAGCTGGGCGTGTGCCAGGAACTCCATGTGAGGTTTAGCAGGCTCACTGGGGAGATGCAGGCCGGTTCCTCTCACCCCACCACATTTTCTGGGGCCCTTGGGAACCTCACACCCTGCTTTATGACTCAGTGTCCTCTCTGATTGCAGCCTTTGGGGCTGACCACACACGACCCCCCTACAGCCCTGTTTTCTCTGGGGCCGTCAGCCTGGGCCTTAATCAAAGTCCTCTGTAAACTGGGGCTTGGCCTAACCCCTCCTGCTTTCCACCCCAGAATTTTCCTTCCTGGAAATTACAAGGAGAGTTGAAGCCCTCCCTTCTGGGTCTTTGGAAACAGAAGTTAGTGTGGGGCAATGCAGGGGCTTCTCTGAGGTGTGGGGCTGGTGAGTGGATGGGCGTGTATTTTAGGCATTTGGAAGCTGTCCATGTGCAGGATTTGGTTTCCCCTAGGTGTCTGCTCAGGGGACTTCTGCCTCTTGCTAACTGCTTTACTGGACAATTGGCCTGGGAATTGTACAACTGAGAGTCAGTCCAGGAGCATTAGCACGAGCTTGGCAGGAAAATGTTTCTAGATTAAAGGAGTCCCTAAATCCCAACTAGAAGGGCCTTTGGAGGTTGTCGTATTGAGATGTTTGCAGGTGCAGAGGATAGAAAACCATCATACACTTGGAAAAAGCAAAGAGAGCAGTTGATTGACTGAGTAATCAAAAGACTTGGGCTTCAGGCGTGGCTTGATCCAGGAGCTCAACATCTCTTTCTGTGTATCTGTCTGCTTTCCTCTGTTTGCATTTTATCCCCTTATAGGTGCCCCCATTGGACACTTCCTGTGTCTTTAGCTGTCATCTGACTAAGTCAGCTGCTCAAGCATGAGGAGAATCACCCTTCCCTGAGTAGGAGTAAGTGCCACCCACCAACTTGAGTCATGGTTCTGCATCTGTGCCCTGGCAGGGACCAGGTGTGGGTCATGCACTTCTCAACTGCAGGAACTTGAAGGCATGAAGCATGCTGGCCTGAAGGCATTTCAAGGTGTTGTCTCGAGAGGTGACAGGTCAAGGTAGCAGAATGTTCTTTTGCAGTCTCTGCAGGGGTGATAGGGTTCACCCTCTCAGCTGGCAGAAACCCTCTCTAGGCCTCGAAAGGAGAGCATCTCAGCCCTCCTAGTCTCTTGAGTGATGGAGGCACCTCTGCAGGCCGTCATCATGCCTGTGTCTTGCCTGGCACTGTCTTGGAATCAGTTCCTTATACTTGCAACTGTCCTGGGCCCTCCCTCAGCTCTGAGAGAGGCTGTGGTGTTAGAAGGTGGTGACCATGCCTTCCCCTGGACCGTCTCCTCCATTAGCGCCTCCTAGGCAAACAGCAAGCTGCCAGGCCTCCGGGAGCTATAGCCAGCCCTGCAGCTCAGGCTCAGCTCAGGGCTGGAGGAAGTGCAGGGGAGGACAGTTGAGGGCATTGGGATTGAGAGCAAGACTGTAGAGCAGACAGGGCAGGGCTCAAATCCTGGCTCTGCCTCACTCCCTCCTGGCTGCCCTTCAGCAACTCACAGAACCCACCCGAGCTTGCCTCCTCATCTGTGAGAGGCAGCAATGCAGATCTGATACCTGGGGTGCACCTGGGGAAATCCACTGTGGTGGAGTGATTCTCACATTGAGCCTGTTGCCATGTGCCCATTTTCACTTCATCACTGCTATTTTTTAAAATTGCAAAATATTAAGGAGGCACACATGGTTTTGTTACATGGGAACCTTTTATAATGTTTAAATTGGGGCTTTTAGTGTGCTTCTTACATGGACAGTATTCCGGAGGCCAATTCCCGAGGCCGATTGTCCAGTAAAGGTAGTTTTCTACCCACCCCCTTCTTGATTTCCAGTGACTTTCACATCTCCTTGTGCCCACGTGCCCACTGATCAGCTCCCCATTACATGGGAGTATGTGTGGTGTTTGTTTTTCTATTCCCAAGATGCTTCACATAAGATAATGGTTTTCAGTTCCAGCCAAGTTACTGCAAAAGACAGGTATATCACATTTACTTAATCCAGGCATGAACTGATTAAGGCTGATTCCACATTTTTGCAATTGTGAATTGTGCTGCAATAAACATTCGAATGCAGGTGACCCCAGAGGCAAATATAACAATAACTGAAATATAAAAATAAATTAATGGCACCAGATTATATTAAAAGGTTTCTGCATGGCAAAGGGAATAATCTACAGAGTAAATAATAGACAATTTACCAAACGGGGAAAAAAAATCCATAAACTATACATCCTATAAATGGCTAATGTCCAGAATTTACAAAGAACTCAGACTTAAGTCAGCCAGGAAAAAACAATCCTGTTAAAAAGTGGGTAAAAGACATGAACAGAAGTTTTTCAAAATAGATAGACAAATGGCTTACAAACATGAAGAAATACTCAACATCACTAATCATCAGGGAAATGCGAATTAAAACCAAAGTAATCGCCTTGCCCCTGTCCGAATGGACATTGTTGAAAAGTCCACAAACAGCAGATGCTGGTGTGGGTGCGGTGGCACTTACTCCTAGTCAGGGAAGGGTGATTCTCCTCATGCTTGAGCAGCTGACTTAGTCAGATGACAGTGCTGATACACTGTGGGTGGGACTGAAAATTAGTACGACCTCTATGGAAAACTGTGGTGATTCCTCAGAGAAATAAACGTAGACCTACTCTTTGACCCAAAATCCTGGGGATCTACCCACAGGAAGCGAAGTCATTTTATCAAAAAGACACCTGCCCTTGAATGTTTTTGTTGCTCTTGTTCTGGGGAGTTCAGCACACCTCAGAACCTCAGGGCTGGAGGCCCCGTGGAGGGCCTCCCACCGGACAGGTGTGCAGAGTGGGCTGTGGGCGGCAGGACCCGCCCCGCCTGGCAGATGCCCGGAGAGTGACCCCCAACCACTTCTCCTCCTTTGACAACTTTCTCTCCACCTGCCAAAAGTCACGTAGCCCACGCATACTTTCCTTGTTATTGGCAAGCACGCTTTTCCTCTTTATGGTTGATCTCTACCTCATGTGCTAAGATTTATGTGACCTTGTTAAGGCACTGTATAAGTAAAGCTGTCTCCACGGCTCAGGGGCTGGCTGCATCAGTCCTCCAGACGCCGTATTTCATCTCGTGTGTGTCCCTCTCCTTCATTTCCCACCATTTCTACTCAGGTCAGCTCTCCCTTCTCTTGCTGGGTCACCAGGGGTTGTGCTGGTTTGTGAGATACAGGGGAAACTGAGGCCCAGAGACCAGGAGAGACATGGCCAGGGTCACCCAGCAAGGCCACGGAAAACCTAATGTTCTGACTCCCAGCCCAGGGCTCCGACTGCTCTGGCCTCAGGGAAGGCCATTGGCTCCTGCTAGTTCCACATTTATTACTGAAAGGAAAGAAGGGCAATGGAAAATAAAAGGGAAGAGGGAAGCCGAACTCTCTTTAGAGTAAGGTGACGAGATTTTAACATTGGTAAAGCAGGACACCATTGACCTGGGTGGGAGGTAGGGTGGGGGGAGGTTCTTAATTAAAAATTTGGTCTATATGGAGCAACAAAAATTTTCATAGAATGCAAAAATAGTATTGTAATATATATATTTTTAAGTACAATTTACAAATATAATACATTAAAAATTATGTATATTATTTTACTCTTTGGCATATTTCTCATTTGAGTGAATTTTTTTAGTAGATTGTTGTTGTTGTTTAAAAGGTCATGAAATTTTTCAAAAGAATTTGTTAAATTATATTTCACACATAAAATGGCTTTCAAAGTCTCAACTCTTAATTGTGATTTTTCTGATGTCCATACTTTATTTATCATAGAAAAATTGTGTTCAGTTGCAGCATTAGTTCTGGGTAAGGACAGCGCGTATCCCACAATTTTTAGTGCATTATTGTATGGAACATGGTTTGTTTCAAAATGATGAAATATTTCTAAACATTTGTTCTCTATTGTGCTTTTTGCTGATGCCCAAGATTTAACCTTTTCCTTATCAATATGTATTTTTGATAATGATACCTCATAAGTTGTAAGTGTCACTTTCAAGGCCGGCGCTAGACTGTTTGCCACCGCTATAAAATGTAAATAATACAAGTACTGTCTGCTAAATTTATGAAATAAATAAATAAATGACTTACCTAAATTATCTGAATAGCTGATTTGTTGACATCACTTGCTTAACTAGCACTACCACTCAGTATGATGTGTATTATCTGAGAGACAGTTACAAAATGTTTTCATTGTTGCGAATGCCAAAAAATGCCATTGTTCATTAGGTCCAAACAATGGTGGTCGAATTCTAACAACTGACCAACAATGCAAACTTTGATAAGCAGTTCTCGATAATTATTTGTTATTATTAAAGTTTAACATAATAAAATTAACAAAAATAATATAAAATTCATGTCCTGGCGAAATAGCCACACGGCAGCTGAAAACCGTATATTCCCTTCCTGTTCTCCCGCCATACCCTAGCTTGTTGTGCATTCTTTCCAAAAATCGGGACTTCTAAAAAATGCCACAGGACATGGGACAAATTGTTAAAAATTGGGACTGTCCCGCCAAAAGCAAGACGTCTGGTCACCTTACTTTAGAGCAAAATCATGACCTGAAACGGGCTAAGTTCTGGCAAATATCCCCCTGTCCCTTAAGGAGACTTGAATAGTCAGAGCCCCTGTCCGGGGCCATCACCACACTGCTGCCAGTGGGATGTGGGTTTCCAGGAAGGTGGTGCTGATGGGGTGGGGGGCGGCTGAATGCCGTGAGGCACTTGGGAGAATCTGAGACTAAGGCCTAGAGTTTAATGATTTTTCTTACTTTCTTCCCTCCCTTCCAACCCTCTTCCTTCTTTTCCCCTTTGTTCCTTCCTTCCTCCCTCCCTCCCTTCCTCCCTCCTTCCTTCCTTCCTCCTTTCCTCCCTTCCTCCCTCCTTCCTTCCCTCCCTTCCTTCCTTCCCTACTCCTTCCTTCCTTCCTTCCTTCCTTCCTTCCTTCCTTCCTTCCTCCCTCCCTCCCTCCCTCCCTTCCTTCCTCACTCCCTCCCTCCCTT
>CAUYQV010151203.1:0-10778 GCA_963574575.1 Galagoides demidoff | reverse complement strand
CGCCTGTGGTCCCAGCTACTTGGGAGGCGGAGGCGGGAGACTCGCTTGAGCCCAGGAGTTGGAGGTTGCTGTGAGCTGTGATGCCATGGCACTCTACCCAGGGGGATAGCTTGAGGCTCCGTCTCAAAAAAAAAAAAAAGACCTTCATCTCTACTAAAAATAGGAAATTAGCGGGGCATTGTGGCAGGCACCTGTAGTCTTAGCTACTTGGGAAGCTGAGGCAAGAGGATCGCTCAAGTCCAAGAGTTTGAGGTTGCTGTGAGCTATGATGATGCCACTGCGCTCCAGCCCAGGTAACAGAGCAAGACTCTGTATCAAAAAGAAAAAAAAAAAAAAAGAATAGTAGCTGGTAGCTGCCTTTAAGTATTTCCTGGAAATGAGAGCCTTATCTTGAGGAGGCCGAGCAGAAGTGACCTTGCTGGAGTGTGGGTACACCGTCACCTGAAGGAGTCAAGAAGCTATCCTTAGCTGTTCTTTCCATTGGAGAGTGTGTTTTTCCCAGGCTGGGAGAGGCTGTACTTCACACACCTGTGCAGGGATCTGGGGTGGGAGAAGTTCAAGGTCCAAAGAATGTAGAGGCTTTAAGAAACTGTCCAGTGACCCACCGTGTCCATTTTCTGCTACCTGTAAGGCAGGGGCTATACAGAGGTTTGGGCTGTCACAGTTAGCATGCCTCTTTCCAGAAGAGAGGGTTGCAGTGGCAGCCCTCCCCGTCACCCACCAGGTAGGTGCTTTGCCTAAGTCCCAGCATGTGAGAATTTGTCCAGACTGCCCTTGTGGAAGGCTTTCATCAGCTGGGAAAGGGGGAGTAGGAGGTGGAACTAACTCTCCTCCCAATCTCAGGAAGTTTTCTGCACCCGCTGTCCTGAAGTGGTTGTCCTGAGTACCAGATCCAACACACACATCTTGGTCCTGCTGTGTGACATTGGTGTAGTCACTTAACCTCTCTCAGCCTCAATCTTTTTCTGTGGAGTTTGCAGCTGAGTTTACCTCAAAGATTCGTGACAGGCTCTTAGCATGGGACACAGTATAGAGTTAACATTCAGTTAATGGAAGTTAATAACTGAGCTTCAAATGACTTAGTAGCACCAGCTTGGACCACCCCAAATCATCCACTTAGCATCCTCCAGGCCCAAATCCAGGACCAGAGCCCATACCTCCCTGTCTTATTCTAATCCTAAATAACCACAGAGGGGCTTAGCATTTTGCTAATCAAAACTTCCCTTACCTTGGGCACCTTTCACTCATTCTGGGGCTACAGAGGCAGAAGCATTCAGTCAGGCTGCTGTGTAGTCCCACACTATCCCAGTCTCCGGGAAGTATTTCTCACAGCCTCGGCTGCCTCTGGGCTGACCCTGAGACAAGCCCTGTGACACTCTACAGCGCTCTGATAGAATCTTCTATGATTAGGCAGACATTCTCTGTCTGCACTGCCAACATGACAGCCACTAGCCACAGGTGTTTTCTGAGCACTCGAAACGTGGCCAGTGTGATAGAGAGCTGAATTTTCAATGTTGTGCTACATAAATAGCCACATGTGGCTAATGGCTACTGTACCAAACAGCACAAGTCTGGAAAGCTCAAGTAAGTATGAAGAGAGGGGTGGCATGAAACAAACCTAGTAAGAGTGGAGGCAGAGTTGGGCCCAAGCAAATAAATCACATCTTTTTTCTGCACCTCAGTTTCCCCCTCTGCTTTCTTAGTGTTGCTTTGTGTGATCTCATTAGCGAGAGGACCTTTCCTGGGGCCCCTAGACTTGGGATGAAACAGGGATGCCCCTCATGATGGATTTCTTCTCTCCCTTCTCAAGGGAAAGTCCAAAGAGCTGGAAGGCTGGAGCGCTTTGTGAGCAGAGGCCAGGAGTGCAGGATTAGGCTAGTTGGTTCTGCCCTGATTCTGGATACAATATAACTTTGCCCAAGGTAGAAAGAGGCAGATGGGGGTTTGAGTTAAATACAGCCATTTCTGAGCCCAAGACATTAAGGTTGCTGTGAGCCTCTGCTTCCTCATCTGAAAAGTGACCGAGATGCTTCTAAAAAGAGATGATTACACAGAAGATAGCGGTATGATGAAAACTGCATTTTGCCACTGTGGTCTTCCTCTCCCAAGCCTATAACTCAAGCCTAATAATGAGAAAAATATCAAACAAATTCCAATACACGGGCATCCCCCAGTGTACCTGACCAACCCTTCTCAAAAGAGGATTCTGAGAAACTCCACAGCCTGAGGACCTCAGGGACACACAACGACTGAATATAATGCACTGTCCTGGAATTGATCCCAGAATAGGAAAAGGCCATTTGGTAAAAACCAACAATTTCTGAATAAATTACAGACTTGAGTCTGTTAATATTATTGGTAATAGGCTTGGTGCCCATAGCACAGTGGTTATGGCGCCAGCCACATACACTGAGGCTGGCAGGTTTGAACCCAGCCTGGGCCTGCTGAACAATAATGACAAATGCAACAAAAAATAGTCTGGTGTTGTGGTGGGCACCTGTAGTCCCAGCTACTTGGGAGGCTGAGGCAAAAGAATCGCTTAAGCCCAAGAGTTTGAGGTAGCTGTGAGCTGTGACGCCATGGCACTCTACCAAGGGTGAAGAAATATATATATATTTTATTAGTAATAGTAAATATCAATATTGGTTCATTAATTGTAAAAACTATGCCACACTTGGGTGGCACCTATGGCTCAGTGAGTTGGGCACCAGCCCCATATACAGAGGGTGGTGGGTTCAAACCCGGTCCTGGCCAAACTGCAACAAAAAATAGCCAGGTGTTGTGGTGGGCACCTGTGGTCCCAGCTACTTGGGAGGCTGAGGCAAGAGAATTGCCTCAGCCCAAGAGCTGGAGGTTGCTGTGAGCTGTGATGCCACAGTACTCTGCTGAGGGTGATAAAGTGAGACTTTGTCTCTAAAAAAAACTATACCACACTAAGATGTTAATAAAAAGGGGAAGCTATTAAGGGAATGTAGGGGTATAAGAACTCTCTATTCAATACGAATAAGTAAATGAATAGATAAATAAGTAATATAAAAACAAGAAGTCCCTCCCTAACTCACAGGATGGTTATAGAGATCCCATGAGAACACAACAGAGCAGGTTCAGTGCAGGGGCTCACATTTGTAATCCTAGCACTCTGGGAGGTCAACGCAGGTAGATTACCCGAGCTTAGGAGTTCAAGACCAACCTGAGCAAAAGTGAGACCCCTATCTCTACTAAAAAAAAAAAAGAAATAGCCAGCATTATGGTGGATGCCTATATCTCAGCTACTTTGGAGGCTGAGGCAAGAGGATTACCTGATTGAGGTTGCTGTGAGCTATGGTGATGCCCCAATACTCCACCCAGGGCAACAGAGTAAGACTGTCTCAAAACAAAAAACATAAACAACTCCCCCCCAAAAAACTCAACAGAGCAGCAAGCAAACCAATTATAAATATTACATATTATATGACATATCCATAACAGGTAAATCTATAGAGACAGAAAGATTAGTAGTTGCCAGGGGCTGGCTGGGGAAAGTGACTGTGAATGGGTACAAAGTTTCCTTTTGGGATCATGAAAATTTTCTGGAACTAGAGACGTGATGGTTGCACATTGTGAATGTGCTAAATGCACTGAATTGCTTACCTTAAAGTGGTCAAGGTTATATTATGTTATGTGAATTTCATCTAGAAAATGTTATATAGCCAGGCGTGGTGGCTCACGCCTGTAATCCTAGCACTCTGGGAGGTTGAGGTGGGTGGAGTGCCTGAGCTCACAGGTTTGAGACCAGCCTGAGCCAGAGCAAGACTGCATCTCTAAAAATAGCCGGGCATTGTGGTGGGCACCTATAGTCCCAGCTACTCAGGAGACTGAGACAAGGGGATCGTTTGAGCCCAAGAATTTGAGGTTGCTGTGAGCTATGGTGCCAGGGCAGACTGAGAGGGTGACAAAACAAGACTCTGTCTCAAAAAAAAAAAAAAAGAAAAGAAACCAGGCAGTGTCCATAGCTCCGCGGGTAGGGCGCCGGCCACGTATACTGAGGCTGGTGGGTTTGAACCCAGCCTGGGTCAACTACAACAATGACTCCTGCAACAAAAAAATAGCCAGGCATTGTGATGGGCACCTGTAGTCCCAATTACTTGGGAGGCTGACACAAGAGAATTGCTTAAACCCAAAAGTTTGAGGTTGCTGTGAGTTGTGATACCATGGCACTCTACTGAGGGTAACATAGTGAGACTCTGTCTCAAAAAGTAAAAAATAATAAATAAATAAATAAATAAAATTTTTAAAAATTAAAACGCATTAAAAAAAAAAGAAACCCACAGAACTGATGTTCTATCTGCTATGGCATCATAGCTCACAGCAACCTCAATCTCTTGGGCTAGAGATCCTCTTGCCTTAGCCTCCCAAGTAGCTGGGATTATAGGCACCCACCATGACACCTGGCTAATTTTCCTATATTTAGTAGAGATGGGGTCTCGCTCTTGCTCAGGTTGGTCTCAAACTTCTGATCTCAAGCAATCCACTGCCACTCCAGTCGCCCAGGGTGCTAGGATTACAGGTGTGAGCTACTGCACCCAGGCTCAGACTCAGGCATTTGACAAGATGTGGAGGCAACACCATTCTTTCCTGTATCCTTATCTCAGTTGCCCAACTGAGTTGAGAATTTTGCCCATCCCCAATCTCTTCAGCCCATTGCAAAGGGGTAGGTATAAGGACTGAGATTCCAAGAACTGAAAATTCCAGACACCATCATTCTAGGTACAAGGTGCTGAGAATAAATGCATGGCATTTTTTCCAGTGACACCTTCTGGCAAATGGGTCAGGGTCATTCCTCCAGACAGACCCAAGGCCAAACCAGAGTCAGCCAAGAGCAAAGCAAACACTACAGCCTTATCTTGGGGGCGTGGGATGACTATAAGGAGAGAGGCTTCTGGTCACCTCAGCCTTTTTCTCATTCACCTCCTTGACTACAAGATGAAACTCCTTGTGCTGGCTGCTCTGCTCACAGGTAGGCTGCTCTCCCCAGCTTCACCCTCCTTTCCCTTCCTGTACTAAGATCTCAGTCTTCTGCAACGGGAGCCACAGGTCACAGCACACAGAGCTAGCAAGCCCTGGAGTCCGAAATCAAGGTTCCCTGTGGGTTTACAAGCTGCTGTCTTGGGGTTCCCGCAAATCCTTCTACCACTGGCACCTTTTCAACCTGTAGGTCTGAACTCATAATCCGTCTCTGAATGGTGTTATTGGCACCGTGTAATAAATTAATTGATGCAATCAGATGCATTGGAATTTAAATCCCATCTCATTCATCCATGTTCATTGATTCATTCAACATGCATGGAGACCTCCAAGATGCCAGGCTTTAGTGAAGACTAGAGTTCAGAGTGTTCTCCACTGGAGGAGCACACACACATACACACCCCACACAGGGACCACGGCTTTGTGATGGTCTAACCTCAGAAATGAATAGAGCTGGGTGAATCAAGGAGAGAGAGGGAAAGAGAGAAGAGAAAACAAGGGAGCAAGTAAGATGGAGTTCTGGCGATGGTCCAGGATAGGCAGCTACCTCCTGTCTGAGCCTCAGTCATTTGCCACCATGGAGACCACCACAGGGGACCACTGGGGTCCTGGGATGTAAGCATAGCAAGTGGCCTGGAGTGTCCAGGAGATAGAGAAAAGGAAGGACTAGGTATGGGGCAAGGAGACAATGCTGGTGTCCAATTGAAGAGAACCCTGAAAATACTTTCATACTTTCTTCTTTTTAGGGCACACAATCTCACAGGGTATGACTCTATGCAAATGGGGAGGAGAACTGAGTTTGCTGTGCAAAGCTTGGACTTCGTTTGGGCAAAGACACTTTGAGCTAGGGGCAAGATTTGTTCACTCATTCAACAAAAATGAGCTGAACACACACTATGTGCCAGACACTTTCTTAAATTCATTGATTGATTATTTCATTCATTTATCTCATCCTATATCTATTGAGTGCCTACTCTGAGTCAAGCACAATGCCAGGCCCTATGGCATAAAAGCCAGGAGGCCTGCCCTTGAGGACCTCACGAGAGAGGGAAGCATTAAATAAAAGACGGGTACAGATTGTTAGGATGATGATGAAGCAAAGAACATGAAGAAAAGTGACAGCGGGGGAGCCGCATAGCTGGAGTGTCCAGAAAGGGCCTCTTTGAAGAAGTGGCATTTAACCAAAGATCTTCCTGCCTTTTGAAAATTGAGATGACAGAAGTGCTACACAGGGGAAACAGAAGGTCAGGGATGGGGACAGAAGGCTACAGTGAAGGGGGTAGGAGAAAGGTGGCAAATGAGAGAGGAAGGCCAAGTGTGGCTGCTCACACCTGTAATCCTAGCACTCTGGGAAGCCGAGGCAGGTGGATTGCTTGAGCTCAGGAATTCCAGAGCAGCCTGAGTAAGAGTGAGACTCCGTCTGGACTAAAAATAGAAAAAAAAAAAACAAAAAACAAACCTGTAGTCCCAGGTGGCTAAGGCAAGAGAATCTCTTCAGCTCAAGAGTTTGAGATTGCTATGAGCTATGATGACGCCATGGCACTCTAGCCAGGGCTACAGAGTGAGACTGTGTCTTAGGAAAAAAAAAAAAATCCTACTCACTTTACCAAGTTCCTGAGTCCAAAGCTCCTCCAAGGCAGAAGTTGTTGGGGTCTGGGAGCAGGCAGGCAGTGGGGCCTTGGGGCCTTTGCTGAGCCAACCTAGATGGATTTGTACCCTGGCTGTGTCTTCTTGCAGTGGGAGGTGCCCACAGCATCAGCCCACGGGCAGTGTGGCAGTTCCGAAACATGATCAAGTGCACAATCCCCGAGAGTGACCCCTTGAAGGATTACAATAACTACGGTTGCTACTGCGGCTTAGGTGGCTCGGGTAACCCTGTGGATGAGTTGGACAGGTGAGTGATCAGCCGGAGGGAGCCTGGAGTGTCTGCTGGGGTGGAGGCAGGGCACACACCAAGGATCTCTCCAGGCACAGACAGGGGACTTGCCCATCCACTAAGAATTATGCCATGCCTTGCCTTTTCTTTTCTTTTCTTTGTCTCACTTTGTCACCTTCAGTAGAGTGCTGTGGTGTCAGAGCTCACAGCAACCTCTAACTCTTGGGCTCAAGCAATTCTCTTGTCTCAGCATCCCAAGTAGCTGGGACTACAGGCACAACTCCTGGCTATTTTTAGAGACAGGGTCTTGCTCTTGCTCAGGCAGGTCTCAAACCTGTGAGCTCAGGTGATCTACCCACCTCAGGCTCCCAGAGTGCTAGGATTACAGGCATGAGCCATGGTGCCCAGCCAAGGATTATGTATTTTTGCCTCTTCTAATTTGTGTATAAAGAAATATGTGTTCTGGCTCGGTACCTGTTATTCAATGGTTAGGGTACTGGCCACATGCACTGAGGCTGGTGGGTTCAAACCCGGCCCAGGCCTGCTAAACAACAACAAAAAAAGTAGCCGGGTATTGTGGCAGGCACCTGTAGTTCCAGCTACTTGGGAGGCTGAGGCAAGAGAATCGCTTAAGCCCAAGAGTTTGAGGTTGCTGTGAGCTGTGATGTTACAGTGCTCTACACAGGGCAACAGCTTGAGGCTCTGTCTCAAAAAAAAAAAAAGTATGTTCCGAGAGGACCCTGGAAGCAGAATGTCTGAGATGTAAAACAGTAGACAATACTGTCCTCTAGTGGCAGAATATGGCATCACAAAATATCACAGCAACACTTCAAGTGTAACCTACCAGTGGTTATAAGTGTCTCATCACCCTCAGAACACAGGGTTTTACTGTATTCACTCATTCATAAGTACTTCCAATAAACATGATAAAAGGACTAACTTTTTTCAAGCCATACAGCCACTCCTCCCAGAGCATCTTGATTGTCATCCCCACCTGGTCCTAAGAGACAGCACCAGGTGAGGGCTGACCTGTTGTTGCACACTTGCTCCTACCTCATCACTCTCTTCCCTCTTCCAGATGCTGCCAGATACATGACCACTGCTATGATCAGGCCAAGAAGCTGAGCAGTTGTAAATTCCTCCTGGACAACCCCTACACCAAGACCTACTCATACTCGTGCTCTGGCTCTGAGATCACCTGCAGCAGTAGGTTTTACCTCCTGCTTCACCTATGGATTCTCATAGGCAGGGTGGAAATTGTAGTAATGATAGCCACCAGATTGATAATCTTATTGGTGCTAGGCCGTGTCTTCTTTAATCCTCACAGCAACACTATGGAATGGTACTTTTTTTTTTTTTTTTTGAGACAGAGTCTCACTAAGTCAATCTGGGTAGAGTGCTGTGGTGTCATAGCTCACAGCAAGCTCAGACTCTTGGGCTTACATGATTCTCTTGCCTCAGCCTCCCAAGTAGCTGGGACTACAGGTGCCCGCCACAATGCCCAGCTATTTTTTGTTGCAGTTGTCATTGTTGGTTAGCTGGACCGGGCCAAGTTTGAATCCGCCAACTTCAGTGTATGTGGCTGGTGCCATAACCACTGGGCTACGGGTGCTGAGCCAGGATGGATACTATTATTATTACCATTTTACAGATGAGAAAACTGAGGCTCAGAGGGCTGAACCATTTGCTGAGTTCACACAAATCATAAGTGGTGGTGTTTGTTTGTATTTTAGCCCACTAAACTTTTTTTTTTGAGACAGAGTCTCAGGTAATCCACCCACCTCGGCCTCCCAGAGTGCTAGGATTACAGGCATGAGTCACCACGCCCAGCCAAGATAGGAGAGATTTGAGTCTGGTCTGGAACTTTGTTATATGTGGTCTGGAACTTTGTTATATGTAGGTCACAAATAACTATAACTAACACTTTGGCTTTGGATACCTTTGAATCACAGGTTTTTTATATGTCAGATTTGACACTCTGATCTTTTAAATTCTGTTTCAGCTCAGTGCCCATAGCACAGTGATTACAGCACCAGCCACATACACTGAGGGTGGCGGGTTCAAACCCGGCTCGGTCCAGCTAAACAACAATGACAAATACAACAAAAAATAGCTGTGCATTGTGACAGGTGCCTGTAGTCCCAGCTACTTGGGAGGCTGAGGCAAGAGAATCGCTTAAGCCCAAGAATCTGAGGTTGCTGTGAGCTGTGACACCACGGCACTCTACCAAGGGTGACATAGTGAGACTCTGTCTCAAAAATAAATAAATAAATAAACGATTTGAGAAATTTTCCATACATAGACATACCTAAATCTTCTAAATTTATGTGTAATCCCCCATTTAAGGATCTGCCATAATTAAAAAAAATTTTTTTTTTGAGACAGAGTTTCCCTTTGTTGCTCTCGGTAGAATGCTGTAGTGTCACGGCTCACAGCAACCTCCAATTCTTGGGCACAAGCAATTCTCTTGCCTCAGCCTCCCAAGTAGCTGGGACTACAAGTGCCCGCCTCAACACCAAAATATTTTTTAGAGACCAGGTCTTGCTCTGGCACAGGCTGGTCTCAAACCTGTGAGCTCAGGCAATCCACCTGCCTCAGCCTCCCAAGTGCTGGGATTATAAAATGTGTTTTAAAGTAGAGATATTGGGGCAGTGCCTGTGGCTCAGTGAGTAGGGTGCCGGCCCCATATACCAAGGGTGGCAGGTTCGAACCCAGCCCCAGCCAAACTGCAACAACAACAAAAATAGCCGGGCGTTGTGGCAGGCGCCTATAGTCCCAGGTACTTGGGAGGCTGAGGCAAGAGAACTGTCTAAGCCCAAGAACTGGAGGTTGCTATGAGGCAACATCACATGCCACAGCACTCTAACAAGGGTGACAAAATGAGACTCTGTCTCTAAAATATAAAAAATAAATAAAAGAATAAAGTAGAGAAACTGGCTCACTAAACTTCACTAAATTGAAATGTACGATAGTTTTCTGCCTTGAGTATATGTTTTAATGTTTTCCATTGGATTTACAATTACTTCCCTATGCTGTCAGAGATCTTTAGTTATATGGGTTTTAAAATCAGCAAGTTCAGGGGTGGCACCTGTGGCTCAGAAGGGTAGGGTGCTAGCCCCACATGCCAGAGGTGTTGGGTTCCAACCCAGCCCCGGCCAAAAAATAAATAAATAAAATAAAATAAAATCAATGAGTTCATTTAGTGGTGTGAATAGACAAGACTTTCCAAAAGGCAGGAAAATCACACCTATGACCACCATATAAAACATGTAGTTAAATTTGACCAAATCATTGTTTGCTATATGTCCCCAATATTGCATTCATTGTTTATCTAAATGCCAAATTTAATGAGGCATCCTGATGTATTTTCACTTACTTAATCTGTCAAGCTTAAATGTGGACACCAGTTTATTCCAATTAATTCTTTCTGCTTCTGGATTGTACACAGCAGGGTCCACTTTGTCTCAGTCCTCTTCTTTTGTCCCTTTCCAGGCAAGAACAAAGACTGCCAGGCCTTCATTTGCAACTGTGACCGCAATGCTGCCATATGCTTTTCAAAGGCTCCATACAACATAGAGAACAAAAACCTGAACGACAAGTTTTGTAAGAATTAAGAATCACCTCTCAAAAGTGTCATCTCTTACCCACCTCCTTGCCTTTGCCTCCAATAAAGCGCCTTGTTGAAAAGACTGCACCCTTGGAGATTGTTTTGTTCTCTGGTTGCTGTCCATAACTAAGTCTCCGCCTAGTCTTTTTTTTTTTTTTTTTTTTGAGACGGAGCCTCAAGCTGTCCCCCTAGGTAGAGTGCCATGGCATCACAGCTCATAGCAACCTCCAACTCCTGGGCTCAAGCAAGTTTCCTGCCTCCGCCTCCCAAGTAGCTGGGACCACAGGCGCC